>JABLUY010000210.1:0-65874 GCA_013306675.1 Thraustochytrium sp. TN22 | reverse complement strand
GGGCGGCGGCTGGCATGCGGCCGCCGCTGCCGGCGGCGGCGCCGGCGGCGGCCGCCGCCGCGGGGAGCGAGGCGGACGGCGCCGGGAGCGATGGCGGGGACGGCGAGCGAGAGGGGCGCGGGGCAGGGCGCGAGGAGCCTGAGCTGCGCGCTGGCGCGGAGGAGCTTGCGTCCGAGCTTGAAAATGATTTGTTGCGCTCACGATCACGCGCAGGGTCGCGCTCGGCCTCGCGCTCAAGGTCGCGCTCGAGAGCGCAGTCGAGCTCACGGTCTCCGTCTCCGCCCGTGTCGCACTCGCGCTTCGCCAAGCCCATCAACATGTACTTTCGGCTAGGATCCAAGCAGATCGCGATTCGCGTGGATGGTTCCTCGCCAACCGCCGCGATGCGCGGGCTCCGAGCGTGCCTGGAGGAGCAGGCCCTGCCGGAGACCGCGGCCAAGGCGCTGGAGCGAGCGCTGTGGCGGAAACTGGCCGCATCTCCCGGGCCCGCAAAGGCGGACGGCGCGCAAGCCTGGCGAGCCTACCTTGGGAGAGCCCGCGAAGCAAGGGCGCGCGTGCGGCGAGAACGAGTCCTTGCACCGCTGCCGTGGTTCGCCGACAACGGCTCGGACCCCGCGGTCGTCTTCCAACGCGCCATCAAGACGCTCGTGGACTTGGACACGACCTTTACGGAGGTGGGATCGCTCGAGGCGCGGTGCAGCCGTGAATTGCAGACCTTGACCCGTGAGCAGCGCACCGCCCGGGAGAACCTGCGCTTGGTGCAGGAGCACGAGCTGCGCTTCATGCGCGAGTCGCTAGGAGGCGACAGCGGCGTGACCAAGGAAGACGTTCGCAAGCTCGGGGAGGCGCAGGCTGCCAGTCTGGGCCGGCTCGATCGTGACCAGGCCGCGCACATGCTCAAGTTGCACCAGGGCTGGTCGCGCGAGTACCGCCAGCTCGTGCTGGCGCGCGCTGCAGAGCTGCAGCACGCGCCGCCTCAGGACGCCGAGAGCGACACGGCGTCCACGGCGACGAGCGGGGCATGGCCGACCGCGCCGCCCAAGCCCTATGTGCTACGGGACGTTCGCGATGCGGCCGTCTTGCAACAGCTGCAGTCCGAAGGGCTCTGCGCGCTGCGGCCTGGCGCAGGCCCCAAGCCGGCAGAAGCGCGCACCCAGGCAGGGCACGTGGGCAACCTCTTCATGGGCGCCTGGGTGGGCCAGCTCGTGCAAGACGCGGGTCCGCTGCACGACCTGCAACTAGGGTCGTCGGCGTCGAGCGCCGCCGCGCCGCTCGGCCGCCTGTCGACCTGCGTCGACGCGCTCGACGTGTACCTCGGCGCGCAGCTCAAGGTGCTCGTTCAGCTCCGGATCGAGGCGGTGCGCGGCGGCTTCGTGCGCGCCTTGGCGAGCACTGGCCCGCCGCCCTCCGACGTTGCTGCCTTCGCGCCCTGGCGCCGCGCGTGCTTGGCGCGCCTCTTTCCGGACGTCGGTGCGGACCCGGCGCCCTTCGCCAGCGTCGCGCTGCCCGCAGCCCAGCGCGAGCGCTTCGTGCGCGAGGCTTCTGCGACGTGCGACCTCTTTTGCGAGTACCTCGGAGAGCGTGGCGGCGCGCCGCCAGCGGACTCGCCGGTGGAGGTCAGCTTTCACTCCAACCTGGGCATGGGCGTGGTTTGCGCGTTGGCTTCGGGCACCGAGGATCGCGTGCAGGCGCTGCGCGAGGTGGTGGAGCGCGCCGCCGGGATGGGCGTGACGAATCTGATTTTGCCGCTGCGCGAGTGGCTCCTGGACACCGCGACCCTGGAACAGGAGGACGCGGCGGCCGCGGCGGGGGGATTCAAGCGCACCAAGCTGGACCGCAAGGGCGTGGACGCGCTTGTGCGCGGCCTTCGCGCGGCGCTCTTGAGCCTGGCGCACCGAGATGCCATTGGCAAGCTGCGCGCAGTGACACTTGTTTTGCAGTCAAGCTGCGCGCTGGACGCTGGTGCTTCGGAGGTACCGCGCGAGGAGCGCGAGCAAGACGGCGTGGCGGTGGGAAAGCTCAAGGCCCTGGTGAACGGAGTCTTCGACAGCTAGAGGCCTAGGCTAGCCTGCAGAGAGGCAGCCTTTTCCCTTTTTGTTTGAGCGTGAGGTGGTTGTGGAAGTACATGATACATTTACGGGTTTCATCAGAATTGAAAGGTTCGAATCCGGACCTGCTCGAGGACCGGGTCGCCGCTGTCATCGATAACCTGGACCACCTCCTTGTGTGCGGCAGGGTCCTTGTGCTCGCCATCGTCCGGCCAGAGCGGCGCGATGCCTTGCTTACCGGGCGCCGTCTGCGGTGGCGCGCTCGTCGCGCTGGCGTCGACGGCCGGCCGCAGGTTGCTGCCGATCGCGGCCACGGTCTTGGGCCGGTCGACCAGGGCTGGAAGCGTGGCACGGCCCGGCTCGGCCTGATTGGCCATGGTCGTCGGGCTCTGGAGCGGCTCCCAGTCGCCGTGGCCGGCGTCCACGGCGTCATTGACAAAGGGCCCAACATGGTCCTCGCCTGGGCCGCGGCGCTGGTCGCGGCGCGCGGGCTTGGCGCCGGCCCGCGGCCGCTTCTTGCCATCGTGCGAATGATGGTGCATGCCCGGAATGGCGCGGCCGTCCTGGCGATTCATGGCGGCGTTGTGCTGCGTCGGCGCGCGGCGCAAGAGGTCCATCTGCCCCGGAGTGATCTTGCGGTTGCATGCGAGGCACGTGAGCGGCTCCTTGGGAGACTGCGGCGGCGCCGTGGGGCTGAGCGGACGGCCGATGACCCACGGCTTGACGCCGGAGCGCTCGTCGATGGCCAGGCCGATCTCGGCCTTGAGGCGGCGGTGCAGCATGGCGAGCTTGATGCCGAGCTCATCCTTGGCGACGCGGCTCGCCACGAGGTCGTCGGCCTCGGCGCGACTGACCTTTTCTTCCATGAACTTTTGCAGAGCCTCCACCTTGTCGCGCATGCGTGCGTCGAGCTCGAGCTTCTTCCGGATGTCCAGCACGTCGGACTGGTCCGCCTTGCTCTGCGAGAGCGCCGTGCACATGTCTTGGAGCTCCTGCGCGGCGCGCTTGAACTCCTCCTCGTCCGCGCCCGCGCTGGCGATGGCGCGGTCCAGCTCTTCGATGACCTCGTCGAACTTGACCTCGATCTTGCTGTCCACGCCATCCGCGTCCAGCTTCGTGTCGATGTCCTCCTGCATCTTGCGCAGACGCGTCTGCGTCGCGTCAAGCACGTCGCTCAGAACGTTCACCTCCGCCTCGAAGCGCTGCGGCAGGTCACGCATCGCGCGGTTCACGCGGTAGGCGCCCGAGGGCGCGGACGGGTAGTTGCCGCGAATGTCGCGCAGCTTGCCAGCGTGCTCCGACGCGTCTGCCTGGCCAGCGGTCGCGTCGGCAGCCTTGGCCGACGGCGAGGGCGGCGCGCGCGGCTGAACAACGGCGGCGCAGATGCTGGTGGCGGGCGGTGCGTCCGCGAGAACCCCAGCCTCATAAAAGCTCCGCAGGAGGCCGTCCAGGTTGGTGCAGGTGGTCTTGAGCTCAGATCCTAGCTCCACCATGTCATCCTCGAAGGCGCGCTTCGCCAGCTCGCTGCGCACGTCCAGCATCGCGTCCACGTTCTCATTCTTGCTCTTCTCAAGTGAGGACATCTTGGCAGCCACGCTCTGCAGCACCTTGGCCAGGGGCACTAGGTCCTCTCCCAGCTCACCGGTGCTGAGGTTAACGCTCTGACAGAAGACCTGCTCTGATGAGACGCGCAGCGAGCCCGCATCCACCGCTGCCATGGCCATTCCACCGCCGCCGCTTCCGGCAGCCGTGGCTGCACCACCACCGCCGCCGCCGCCGCTGCCACCGCCGCCACCCCCGCGCGCAGCGCCCCCCCTTGCACCTCCACGACCCTGGGCTCCGCGTCGGGCGCCGCTGGGCGCGCCGTCCTCCTCGTCCGACTCGTCGTTGGCCGCCGCCGCCGCCACGCCGGCTGCCGCGGTCTGCGCTTCCGTCGCAGCCTGGCGCGCCATGTCCGTGGCGGTGGCGACGTCGAGCTTGAGCACCTGCAACATGGACTGGTGGCGGTCTGAGGCGCGCAAGACGCGCTGCAGCTCCGACTCGTGCTCGGCAATCTCCGCGCGCATCTCGGCTCGCGCCGCGTCGAGCTCCGCGATGAGGTCCGCGTTCTTGCGTTGCTCGCGCAAGAGGTCCTGCTTTTGGTCCTGCATCTTCTTGTTGGCCTGCTTGAGCCCCTGCTCCGCCTCCATCATGCGCCTGCTCAGCACGCGCTGCGCCTCCTCGAGGTCCTCGCGCAGCTTACGCTCCGCCTGCAGCACCGACTTTTGCTCCTCCGCCTTGCTGAAGAGCGTCTCCACCGCGCTGCTCAGCGTGCGCAACGCGTCCGCCAGGTTCTCCTTGCTCACCTTGCGGTGCGCGTACTCGTGCTTGGTCGACCCGGCCAAGACGGCCGCCACCGCGGCGGCGTCGAAGCCGGTCATGCTCTCTGGAACTCGGACTTGCCCGAGACCACCAGCCACAAGGCCTCTGCGCCGCCTCTGCGCCTGCCGCGTCTACGGCGGCGCCGCTGCCCCCGCGGGCCCCTGGCCTCTGCCCGCGCTTCTCACCAATCTCACGCGGCTTCGTGCTGGCTGCCTCAGATTCGCCTCCGCGCTGCATTTCCGTTCACGCGTATCGGGGTGTGTGTCCTCGCGGCCAACTCGAAGGTTCGCTTTTTTTTCCCCACTCGGCGAGTCGGCGAGTCGGAGTCTGCCTGGGCAGTCGGCGGCGATCAGGGCCGCTTGGGCACCGCAATCACTGTCGGCCAAAGTCCCATGTATCGAGCAATTTGCACAAGTGATGGTGCTCTGCTTGCGGGTATAGTATCTGGGAGAAGGAAGACATCGATCTTCTGCGTGTTCAAGATGATGCGTATGAAGAGGTTCAAGTGGCACGCGGCGTGCACTAACTTAGTTAATCGATTTGGGTGCTGTCCTCACCAGCTTGATCCTTCCCACATATGTGGCCAGCTCGAAATCAAGGCATGAAAGCAAGGCATGAGAGCAAGTCATGAGAGCACGGCATGAGAGCAAAAAAAAAAAGAGCAAGAAAAGGTTGCAAAAACGTGGACATCAATCAGGTGGCACAAGCTCACGACAGTCAGCGCCAGATGCGAATGTCGGCGTCAGCGTCCGAAGCGACGGCAACGCAGCTGGAGACCGGACTTGTGGCGACGGCGAGCGGAGCGCCGGAGAGGCGAATGCGGTGCGAAAGGACCTGGCTGGAGTCCGGGGCGACGCCGTTGGGAACCGTCCAGTTCTTGGAAGACGCCGTGGACGGGGAGGCGGCGTCACGAAAGTTGAACACCTGGAGCGACGACACGCCGGGAAAGCCCGCGCAGATGAGGTGTGCGTCCCGCGTCTGCAGTGTCGCCAGACAATTGCGACGCGCCGACTGGCCGCTCCAGACGCGCTCCGTGGCGCGCTGCGTGGTGTCGTCGGCGTTGAGGTCCACCATGGCACGCTCGCAAACGGCCTTGTTGCGCGATTGGCCGGTGAGCGGATCGAACAGGTGAAGGGCGCCAGACTGCAGCTGGATGACAACCTCGAGGCGCGCGGTGTCAGCGACCGCCCGCATGGCCACCACGCCGTCCAAGGGCGCGCAGCCGGCCGTCTGTGGGGTGCGGCGCGCATAGTGTACCGGGCCCGAGTACGCGAAGTTCCACTGACAAACCTGTGTGGGCTCGCGGCGTGCGGAAAAGGCCGGCGTTTGCAGCTTGCGCAGGTCATACACCAGCACGTAGCCGTTCTGCGAGGACGCCACCAGGTGGCGGCCGTCGGCCGCGCGCACCAGACCAGACACCGTGGTCGCGCCGACGGCACCCCGCTCGCGCTGCTCGGAGAGCAGTCGCGCGCTCCAGAGCTCGCGGTTCGGGGCGCGGCGGTCCCAGGCAGCGAGTCGGCCGTGGTGCGAGCCGGCCACCAGCATGGAGCCGTCTTCGCTGAGGTCGAGCGCCGTAATGGAGGGGCACGCGTGCGAGGAGAAGCGGCGTGTGTTGCCGTCCGCGCGCGTCACGTCGAAGTAGCTCACCTTGCCCGAAGTCCGCCCGCCGACGACAATCTTGGAGGAGTGCGCCGGGTCCCACGTGACCGCAAGAAGCTCCCTGCCGCCCTGGATGCGTTTCCATACCGTGTGCGTCTTGGCGCGCACCTTGGAGAGGTCGTAATGGTAGTCCTTGTGGGCGTGTGCCTCCGGGTCGCGCCGACGCATGCTGCTCACCATCGTTCGTACCTGGTTGCCGCGCTGTGCTGCGGCGGCCATGATCTTGCGCATGGAGAAGACGCAGACGCCGCCGTCGGAGGCCACCGAGGCCAGGAGGTCGCCGCGCGGGTGGAAGCTCAGCGCGTTGACGCGACCCGGCTGTTCCGGTACGCAGCGCACGGTGGGCGCGCCGCCGCTGTGCCGGCCGCGTACCTGCACGCGCTTTTGCTGCGAGAGTACCACAGGGAGCGGCTCCATCCGAGAGAGCGCAAAGCGCCACATTTGCAGCGCCGAGGGCGGCACGGGACCTCTGCCGGCTCCCCCCAGCCCCCGAAGCTCACGCTGCAGGATGCTGCGCGCTGCGTTCCAAGGCGACACTTCGGCCAGGCCGTCGAAGCGCGTAGCCTTTCTGCGCGCCTCCTTGGCCTGTTGCTCGCGCTCTATCGCCGTAAAGCGGCTCACCACGTCGCCGTCGAAGCTGGGGCGGTTGCTCTGCTCCTGCTCCTGCTGTTGCTGCTGCTGTTGCTGCTGCTGCTGCTGCTGCTGCTGCTGCTGCTGCAGTTTCTGCTGTTCTCCCGGAGCGGGCGGGACCGCCAGCACCTCCGTCCACGCGTGCTCTCGCGCGTCCTCGTGCGCCGCCTCGGTGCGCCTGCGCTTGAGCACGCTTGGCCCCTCGAGCCAAGTCCTCATCACATCCTGCCTTCCCGTCATCGCCACGCCACGCAAGTCGACGAAGCGCGTCGAAGCGAGCGCGGGGGCGAGATGCCGCTCACGCCGGCCGCCGGCCCGCCGCGGGCTGCGCGCCGGCCGCCTGCGGCCGCGCGAGGGGTTTGGTCGCGTCGCGCCGCGTCGCGCCGCGCGGCGGGCTTCGAGGACACAGCCTAACGACCGCCTTGGCGACGGAGTGACGGTGTGCGAGCGCGCACGTGCCAGTGGCTCAGTGCCAGCGCCAGTGACCAGCCAGATCAAGTCCGAGTCCAACGCGGCAGCAGCGCCGGCGCGCTGCCAGCCAGCAGCGGCAGAGGCGCAAGGCCGCTCGGCGCGATGCGCGTGCTGGGCGTGGGCGTGGACGTGGCGCACGTGCCGCGGTTCGCGCGCGCCTTCGCCCGGTTCGGGCGGCGCTTCGAGCGCAAGTTCATGCACGAGCGCGAGGCCGCGGCGGCGGCGGCGCTCGTCGCCACCACGCGCGGCGACGAGGAGGCGGCGCGGGCGCGCTTCCTGGCGTCGCGCTGGGCGGCCAAGGAGGCTGCCTTCAAGGCACTTGGGCCCTGGGAGCCGCGCCTGCTGTTCCCGGAGATGGAGGTGGTCTCCGGCGGAGGTGCCGCGCCGCGCCTCGTGCTGCACGGCGCAGCGGCGCGCTGCGCCGCGGCGCGCGGCGTGCAGGAGGTCTTCCTTTCGCTTTCGCACGACGGCGAGTATGCCTTTGCGCAGGTGCTCGTGCAGGGCACCGGGCCGGAGCTCTGAGGATTCCTCAGCAAATCATGAGTGTATTTCCCTGTACTCTACCTTCTTCTCGGCCCAATGGCGCTTCTTCTACTGGCTGCAGGTGCTCGTGAAGGGCACCGGGCCGAAGCCCTGAGGATACTCAATGAGTCGTGTGTGTGTGTGTGTGTGTGTGTGTGTGTGTGTGTGTGTGTGTGTGTTTGTTTGTTTTTCGTGTACCCTACATGAGCTTTGCCTTCTTCTTCTCTCGGCCCCATGGCGCTTCTTCCTACTGGCTATCCGTCCAGGACGTTCTCCGGCGTGACCTGCTTGCTGGGCTTCTTGTTGCGCTTCTTCTCAAGAATCTTCTTGCGCTGGCGGTCCCGCTGCGCGGCGAGCTCGTTCTTGAGCTGCTCCTGCGCGGAGTGATGCTCCGCCTTGAGCCGGTTCACCTTGGAGTCGACCGAGGAGATCTTCTTGAAGACGGCCGCCACGCGCGTGGCGACCTCACGCTGGCGCGCTTCGGCCGCCTCGCGCTCGCGCTCGTGCTTGGCCTCAGACATGGCCAGCTGCTGGCGCACCTTGGCGCGCCGCTGCTGCAGCGCCTTGAGTCGCGCGGCGCGGTCGTCGGCCTTTTTCGTCTCCAGTCGCGCCAACGCCTGCTCGTACTCCTCCTGCGAAGGCGCTTCGGCGCGCAGCTTTTCTTTCTCCGCCTCGAAGTCGCGCTCGACGCTGGCCACGACCTCGGCTGCGAGCGCGCTGCCGCCAGCGGCCGTGTCCTCGCCCGCGTCGCCGCCGGCCTCGGCCTCGGCCTCCACCTTGGCGTCTTCCACAACCAGCGCAATGCGGCGCTTGCGACGATCGGCAATCATGGCGCGGTGCTCCTTCCTACGGTCGACCAGCTCCGTCTGCAGGCGCGCGAGCGAGTCCTCGTACTCTTGGCGCACGCGTACGCGCGGGTCGTCGTCCAAGTCGCGGAGAGCGCCCTTCTCCACGAGATGGTCGATGAGGTCCGCGAAGGCGTCTCGGTCGCCGGGCTCGCCCAGCTTGTCCAAGAAGGCGCGCACCGATGCGACATCGCCGGCACCGGCCGCCGCAGGCGCGACGCCGCCGCGCGTCGACATGCGCCGCAGCTCGACCGGGTCGGCCGCGGCTGTGGCCGCCACGCGGTCCGCGGCGCGCTGGAGATCCTCCTCGGACATCTGGCCAGCGAAGCGCTCCCGGAGCGCCTCGGTCTGCGTCTGCGCTTGCGCCTGAAGCTCCGTCTCGAAGGCAGCCTC
The DNA here is from genome assembly GCA_013306675.1 of Thraustochytrium sp. TN22. Classification (NCBI taxonomy): domain Eukaryota; class Bigyra; order Thraustochytrida; family Thraustochytriidae; genus Thraustochytrium; species Thraustochytrium sp. TN22. Next base: position 56,945 of record JABLUY010000210.1, on the reverse strand, counting down.
TTCGTCCTCGAGCTCCTTGGCGGCGTCCGGGTCGAGCTCGCGCAGCTCCTCGCGCTCGACGTTCTCCACCTGCTTGCGGGCCTCCTCGGCCTCCTTTTCGAGCGCGAGCTTCTCCTGATCCAGGCCCTCCTTCTCCATGAGCAGCTCCTTCTCCTGCTCCTCCATCTGCTTTACCTTGGCTTCGAGCTCCTTCTCGCGCGCATCGAGCGAGGCGGCCTTGCGCCCGACGCTAGCCTCCTGCTCGTCCAGTTGCACCTCGCGCGCGCGGATCCGCTTCAGCTTGAAGCGGATCGCCACACCCACCACGAGCAAAAGAACGGCGGCCGCGGCGGCCGCGCCCGCGATGGCCGCCGTATTAATTTGCGTGGTGACCGTCTCGCTCTCCAGCGTCTCGAAGGAGTCTGTGTCGATGCGAACCTGGGCCACCGCATCGCAGCTGTCCGTCGCATTGACGAGGCCCGCCTCGTGCAGCTCCTGCGCCAGCGGGTACACGAAGAGCGCGTCACGCAGGCGCGGCTCCACGAGGGCGTAGATGGCCGTGGACACGCGCAGCTCAATGTCCACGCCGGTGGTCGAGATCTGCAGCACGTGGACGTTGGAGAGCACGAGGCCAACGCTCAGGTCGCCGTTGATGGCCGCCACCACGGCGCTGCGGAAGGCGTACACGTCGAGCCTGTCAACGTTGGGGATCGCAAAGAGGATGGTCGTGCGCAGGTACACGGTACTGCTGTCCGCGGGGCGCACCTTTTCCGCCACGGCGCGCAGGTCCAGGATGAATTCTGCGCTTGGCTCCCGGTCGCGGCCCACAGCGCGCGCGCGGATGATGTGGCGGCCGGCGCGCACGATGCTGAGCCACTTGCCGTTGGCCACCATCTCGGCGTGCGCGGGGAAATTGGCCTTGGAGGCCTCTGGCACGCAGCTCGCGTCGCAGCTGTCGGCGAGCGCCGCGCCGTGCGTGAGCAGCAGGTCGCACTCCGGAGACGTGACGAGCTGAATTTCGAGCGGGAGGCTCCACCGGCCGGTTTCGACCTCGGTCGTCGCGCTGCCAAAGACGGCCCGGGGCACGCTGCAGGACTCGCGCGCGTCCGAAGAACCGCTCGAGTAGTAGTAGTCCTCCAGGTACGGGAGAAAGCACTCAGCGACCACGGAGCCGTCTTCGTTCTTGTCTGTCACCTCCCACATGCCGCCGTTGGCCTCGCACGCCTTGCGCGTCGTGTACCTACACTCGCGCCAGGAGTCATCTTCGTTCTGGTACTCGTGCTCCACGTAGGTGCCGCCGCTCGCCTCGCATCGATCCTCGAAAGTCTCGTCATCCAGGTAGTCGTCGCTCCAGAAGAAACCACCGTCCTCGCTCGTGTAGTCGTCGTTGCTGTCGCTGCTGCCGCCTGAGGCGGACACTCCCCAGCACGGGATGCTGTAGCCGTGGTCCGCGTTCGGATCTTGCAGAAAGATTCTGGCGTCGCTGAAGAGAGGTTTGCCAACCCACTGCTCGAGGTGGTGTGAGTAGAGGTACTGCTTGGCGGCGGCCGTCTCGCCGATGGCTCCTCCGCAGTTCAGAACGAGAGAGGCCAAGGCGTCGTTGTTGCTCTCCTTGAGGCCCTTGAAGACGCGTGAACACACATCCCAGACCGCGTAGCACTCGCCTTCGCACATGGCGCGCGGCGCCTCCACCTTTTCCTCCACATTGATGAAGCAAGGCGGCAGCGCGCCTGTGCAGAGCTTCCGCTTCCACTGGCGTCGACAGTGGGCATCCTCGTCCTCCGCAGTGGCGTCGTTCGCGGCTTGCAAACCGGGCAGGACGTCCGCCATTTGGTCTGCCTGCGTTGTGTCGGGCGTGTACACCCAGACATAGTCGTAGTCAATGAGGCCGTCGCAGGCATTGTTCGTCTCGCGCCGCTCGCAGCGCCCCCACTCGTGCGCCTCCAGCACTGGCGCAGCGTCTGCGGGCCCCAGAGCTGCGAGCGCCGCCAGCGCCGCCAGCGCCCTCGTCAGCGCCAGCGCCATGACCATCGTGGCAAGCGACGTTGGCGTCCAGCGCCGATGCGCTCAGACGGATGATGCCCGACTACGCGCCGCGCGCGCGACAGCGCAGTGTGAGCAGAAGCCAGATGATGTCCAGGCCTAACAAGTTGCTGCCACTGACATGAAAAGGGCTCGGGCCCAACGGTTTTTACTCCTGATGCAGTATCGCCACCACCGCCACTGGCAGTTCAACTTGGTGGGACGAAAAAGTCCCAAGACACGGCGCGAGTGTCCCGTGTGCAACCGTGTGCAAAGCAAGGAGAGAAGACATAACTTAGGAAACATCGATCATCGTGGCGAAGTGACTGACCCGGAAGCGGCCCGGGGCCTCCATCATGGGGGGCTCATTAGAGCTCGTCTTTCAAGGTGCTGGCAGGAAGGGCGCTGCCGGTGGGCGGGTACTGCGGCGGAAACATCGATCATCGTGGCGAAGTGACTGACCCGGAAGCGGCCCGGGGCCTCCATCATGGGGCTCATTAGAGCTCGTCTTCCAAGGTGCTGGCAGGAAGGGCGCTGCCGCTGGGCGGGTACTGCGGCGGCTGTACGGAAGTAAAGGCGGAGGGCGCCTCCATGTCAGACTTGCTCGGGTTGGAGGAGGGCGAGAGGCCCTGGCGCGCGCGCCTTTCGTGGCGGATGAGCTTGCGCGCATTGCGATGCGTGTAGCGCTGGATGACGGCGAGGATGTAGAGTAGGGTGATGTTGATGAGCAACTGGAAGAAGGTGAGCACGGAGAAGCCGGGCGTCATAAAGGCGCGGCCGCCGGCCGGGTGTGCGACCCCCTTGGTGTTGAGCACAAAGTAGATGAGGCCGGCGACAAGCACGAGGAAGAGGCCGACGGTGACCTGCAGCGCGGTGCGCTCGATGACGATCATGGCGCGACGCGTCTTGCGCGCGGCCACGCTGCGGCCCTCCTGGGTGGACTTGGTCTGCTGCTGTGTTGCCGGCGTCGCGCTGGCATCCATGGCGTCCGAGACCTGGCCGCTCTCGGCGAGGCTGATGTTGCTCTTGAGTACATACACCATGCGGGCGCGGCCGATGGAGAAGGTGATTCCGATGACGAGTATAAAGGGCGCGGCCACCGGGACGGCGAGCGACCAGAGGCCGAGGATGGCGAGGGGTAGCATGGCGACAACAAAGAGAAACTGAAAAGCGCGCACGACGCGCCGGTAGTAGCGCACGCTGCTGATGCCGCGCACCTTCATGCGACGCGCGCGCCAGGCGATCTCCACCCAGAGCACGGAGACTTGCAGAGAGGCGGCCACAAGCATGAGCACGCAGAAAAAGATGAAGGGCCGCTGCTCGACGGCGAATCGGCCCAGCTTCTCAGCGTCCTCGTCGTCCGAGACGCGCTGTTGAAAGGCGTCCTGGTCCAGGGTCGAACCGAGCAGGCAGAGCTGCCAGAACATGTGGCAGAAGGCAGCCAGGGTGGTGGCCGCGCTCGTCATCGTGGCGGAGTTGAGCCTGATCTTTTGCCGGAACACGAAGGCCATCGCTGCCAGGTCGGCGCATCCCACGGCCGTCACGACGGCGGCCCCGAGCGCCATGACCGCGCAGGCCAGCACCACGAAGTAGGTGGTTGCATTGCGCTCTCCCGTGAGCGGGTCCACGTAGTAGCCCACGTAGTAGCACGCGGACCCGTCCGCGTCCAGCCAGTCCACGCTGTCCGGGTAGCACACGAGGGCTGCTGCGCAGTCAAAGTCGTACGTGCACGCCTCGCCGACGCCCGCGCCCGCGCCGGCCATGGTCGGTGGGTCCCCTTCGCCGACCGAGCAGAGCGCGCCGCGGGCTTTACGTCAGGATGTTGACTCTGAGCTCTGCCGCCCGCGCAGATTGGCCACGAGCCTTGAGAGGTCCACGCGTTGCCTCGCAGGCTGCGCGATTCGGAAGCGGGGCGCGACGTGCCATGCCAGTCGCCAGAGTGCGACGATTCTTGAGTGATCTCCACACCGGCGGGGCGGTGAACAGGCGCGTGGCGGCGTGGGCGCCGGTGCCAGTGCCGGGCGGACGCACGGACCGCGCTTGTGGCCTTGCAGCGCAAGGCAGCCTGGCCAGGCAGGCAGCCTGGTGCGGAGGAGACTCGCGGCGGAGGAAAGTGGTAGTAGCCTCCGAGTCGCGCCCTTCAAGTTCTCGGAATCTCGGCCGGCCACGGCTGCAGGTCCGTGCAGGAGGATGGTGGGGGACCGGGTCTTGTACATTCTCCGAGCTGACCTGCAGTACGGTACAAGCAAGTCGCGGGATCGAAGGCCAAGAGCGGGACGTACTGCGCGGCACCAGCCACGAACTTACAAATGATAGGAGCTGCCGCTCGGCAGAGTTCAACAACAACTGACTTGTTGAGCAGTGTGAGTCTCTGAGACAGACAGAATCAACAGAAGATCGCTGTGTGCTGACTTTTAAAAGGGGAGAGGTTGATCAATGGCTCGTTTCGTCGTGCGCCTTCTACAAAGGCTGGGCGCTCGGGTGTACCGCCTGGGCGCCACCAGGACACGAAAAGCCGCTCGCTCACTGTCAATGCCGCAGCATGGCGTCGCTGCACCGTGGGTGTTTTTCTTTTTTTTCTTTTTTCTTTTCCTGGTTGTTGCACCGACTCGGCGGTCGCATGGGCCCGTCACTCCTCGGTGGCGGCAGCGTCGGCGTCGGCGTTGGTCGCAGCGGCAGCGGCATCAAACTTCCAAAGGCGGATGGTGCCGTCCTCGGAGCCGCTGGCCACCACCTCGCCGTCCGGGCGGTAACGGAGGCAAAAGACCGGGCCGTGGTGGCCCTTGAAGGCAGTGACCTCGTTGCCAGTGGCGACCTCGTAAAAGTGGACCCAGAGGTCGGAGCCGCCAGCGACGAAGTGCTCGCCGGTGAGCGGGTGGAGCGAGGCGCCCTCGACGTCGATGGTGAGGTCGACGGTCTTGCGCAGCTCGAAGGAGTCGAGCTCGTAGAAGCTAACCTGCTTGCCGCCGGCGATGGTGATGGTCTTTTGCGGGACGCAGACCTCGAGGTCCTTGACGCGGCCGCCGGGCGCCTCCCAGGAGCGCTCGGGCCCCTCGGAGGCCGGCTTGCTCGTGTCCCAGACCTGCACGGTGCCGTCGTCGCAGCCGAGGATGATGCGGTGCGCGGGCCCGCTCGCGGCCGGCAGCCAGCTGGCCTTGCGGATGGGCGAGGGCGCGTCGAACTCGCACTCCACCGGCATGTCCACGGCCTTGAGGTTGAAGACGCGCAGCTTCTTCTCGCTGCCGGCCGTGAGCAGGCGGTCGTCCTCGGGCGAGAACTCCACGGTCTTGACCACGTGCTTGTGGTCGAACTGGTGCAGCTCCTCGCCGTTGACGGCGTCCCAGAGCCTCGCGGAGAAGTCGCCGCCGCCCGTCGCCACGCGCGAGGCGTCCGAGTTGAACGCCGCGCTCCACACCGCGCCCTTGTGGCCCTCGAACGTCCCAATCCAGTCGCCGTTGTCGGCCCACCGCAGCATCGGGCTCTTGTCGTGGCACCCGCTCACCAGGAACACGCCATCCTCCGTCGCGCCGCTAAACCGCACGTCCACCACCGGCCGCAGGTGCCCGGGGCACACCACCGGGTACGTCACCTCCGCCGCGCCCTCCTCCGCCGCCGACATCCTCCCGCCCGCGCGCGCGTCTCCGCTCTGCTCGCCGCCGCGCGCCGCGCCGCCGCAGCCGCTCATCGTCTCCGAGTCGTCGCCACACTACCCTATCAACTGCTATCATCCCCGTCATCACCTCATCAACGCTCTTGGCAAGTCATCATCAGCGTCGGGGTCCGCCAGCTGGATCATGGATGTACGCAGCGCAGGCGCGCGGGGGCGGCGACGAGGACGCCGAGGCGGTGGCGCAGGGCGACGCGTCAGATCGAGCTCGCTAAGTTAGTACTTAGTAGTCACCTCATCAGCAGATCAAGCTCTGGAGATCTTACAACTTTCCGCTCTGGAGATCGTAGCTCGGGAGGTCCAAGCTCAGGAGATCTAGCTCATCACAGGAGATCTCAAGCTCAAGCTCAAGCGCTGGCCGACGTCGAGGAGGGCCCTCGGCTCTGGCTCGCTTCGTGGCCGGTGGCGGTGCTCGAACTCCAGCAACTTATGTCTCCGACCTCGCGATCGACCCACGCTCAGGTGCCCGCCCGTCCGCTCGCTCGCGCCTCCAGCATTGACCAGCAAGCCCCTCCCTCGCGGCGCCAGCTCGCCGAGCTAGCTCGACGACGGCGCTCGCGGCGCGCTCGCCGTCGCCGTGGTCCGCCGCGCTCGGCGCGTCCCAGTCCACATGCCCGCCGCCGCCCGCCGGTCCTGCGCCCGCTCGGCCCGCGCAGCCCGGAGCCGGCGGCGGCCGAGCGGCGGCGGCCGCCGCGCCGCGCCGCGCCGCGCCGCGCCCGCGTCCACCCGCTCGCGGCATGGCGGCATGGCATGCGGCATGGCGGCGCGGCACGGCGCGGCTGGGTCTGGCCTGGCATGGCGGCAGAGCGGCAACGCGCGGCGCGCGCGGGATGGCGTGCGCGCGGTGCGGCGCGGCGCCCGGCGCGCGGCGCGTGCGGCGCGTGCCTGGGGCTGGCGGCGTCGCGCGGCGCGGCGGCGGCGGCGGCGGCGGCGGCGCTGCGCGGCGCGGAGGTGCGCGGCGAGGAGCGCGTGGCGCTCGAGCTGAGCGTGCCGGCGGCGCTGCCGCTGTGCGCGTGGCTGGCGCAGGCCGGCGCGGGAGGCGGCGGCGGCGAGGAGGACGCGGCAGGCAGCTTCAAGGCCGCCGTGCGCGAGGCAGTGCGCGAGGACCTGCCGGAGGGCGTGCGGCTGGAGGACAGGCCCGAGGCCGCCGCACCGCTCGCGGTCAGGGTCTCGCTCGCGCACGCGGCGAGCGAGGCGCTGGCCGAGGAGCTGCTGCGCGAGTTCTGCGAGCCGCCCAGCCGCAAGCGCAGGCGCAATGAGGGCGCCGCGCCGCCGCTCTCGCGCGCGCGCGTCAGCGACCTGATTGCCGTGCTCAAGCGCAAGTGCCGCGAGGACGCCGGCGCTGGCGCGGCGCTCGAGGCGCGCCTGCCGCAGGCCTGGGACGAGGCCTGCACCGTGCATGCCGAGGTCGTACGCGCGCCCGTCTTCGTGACGGGCCGCTACCGCAAGCTGACGCGCGGGCTGAGCCAGACGCCGTGGAACCTGCAGGGCGCGGTGCGGCCGTCGGTGGAGTCGCTCATCGCGCCGGCGCTCACGGAGCTGGCCGGCGCGGCGCAGACCAAGTTCCACTCGGCGGGCCGCGAGGACATCGACGTGCGCATGCTCGGCAATGGCCGCCCCTTCGTCGTGGAGCTGGAGAACGCGCGCCGCGTGCCGAGCGCCGAGGCGCTCGCGCGCGCCGCGGAGCGCATCAACGCGGATCCGGAGGGCCGCGTCGAGGCGCTCGACCTGCAGATCGCCGACCGCACGTGCATGGACCGCTTGCGCGAGGGCGCGCTGAGCAAGAAGAAGCAGTACACCTGCGTGGTTTGGACCTCGCGCGTGCTGCGGCCCAGCGACCTGCGCAAGCTCGACCAGGTGCGCGACCTGGCCCTGCTGCAGCGCACGCCGGTTCGCGTGCTGCACCGCCGCTCCGCGCTGGACCGAGACAAGATGATCCACTCCTGCGCCTGCGAGTACGTGAACGAGCACTTTTTCATCCTGCGTCTCGTCGCCTCGGCCGGCACCTACATTAAGGAGTTCGTGCATGGCGACTTTGGCCGCACACGGCCCAACGTTGGCTCGCTTCTTGACTGCGAGGCCGACATTCTGCAGCTTGACGTGGAACAGCTCATTTATGACACCTGAGCGAGCTCACCGCCGAGCCAAGAGGTCCATGGACGCGTTTTGGCATCGCCGTCCGGTGGGCCCTGATAGATATTACTTCGTAGTACAACTAACAAAAAACACACGTATCCGTTCGCGAGAGCGAACATGCGAGCGTTGCGAGCTAGCTAGAGGGCGGAGAGCTAGCTAGCTAGCTAGCACAGGAAGCTCCTTGTCCCACTCCTTCTCCGCTCACTCTCACAGCTTGAACTTCATGTTCCGCTCCTTGTCCCGATCCCTTTCTGGCTGCTTGCCCCACTCCGTGCCCCGCTGCTGCTCCTCTCACTGCTTACCATCGCTGTCGGTCGACGGCTTGTGGTCCTCCTCCTTGATGTCGTCCAAGATTTCCTCCAGCTTGGGCGTTTTGGGTACACGCTCTGCATCGGGCGCGTCCTCCAGCTTGCGCTTGTCCGCGGGCGACTTCTTGGATCCCCCCGTTGTCGCCGTCGACGTTGACGTCGACGTCGTCGTCGTTGTTGTTGTCGTCGTTGTCGTTGTCGTCGTTGTCGTCGTCGTCTTGCCGGCGGGAGCCTTCTTGCGGGGCACCAAGACATTGGCTTGGGGCGTCACAACGGCGGAAGCGGCCGAGCCAAAGAGGTTCCCGTCCATCTTGTCGGCCTGCAGTGCCGGCGACGGCGAGCGCGACCTGGTCGCACCCGCCCTGTTGCCGACCTTGGACGCAGGCCCAGACTTGGCGCGCGGCACGAGCGTATTGACCGTGGGCTTGGGCTTGGGTCGCGCCTGCAGCGTGGTGACCGCGGCCTTGGGCTTGGGCCGCGCCTGCAGCGTGTTGACACTTGTGCTTGTGTCAGCCTCGGCCGCTGAGCCGCCGCCAGACTTGGCGTGTTTGGCGGCCGGCGAGCCAACTCGCGCGCGCTTGCTGGTCTTGCGCCGCTTCGGGGTCGTGCGAGCACCGCCGTCCTCGGGATCGCGCTTGCGCGCCGATGCATCGGTCTCCACCCGCAGCGCCTTGGCGTCGTTGCTGTTTTCGTCCTGACTCGCGTCGAGCTCGTCCTCGTCCTCGCCGCCGCGCAAATGCAGCGGCCCGTCCTCAGCGTCCTCCTCGGCCTCGTCGTCGTCGTCGTCGTCGTCTTCCTCGTCGTCGTCGTCGTCTTCCTCCTCTTCTTCGTCGTCATCGTCGTCATCGTCGTCCTCTTCTTCTTCGTCGTCGTCTTCCTCCTCGTCTTCCTCTTCGTCCTCGTCGTCATCTTCGTCCTCATCGTCGTCCTCGTCGTCATCCTCGTCCTCGGCGTCGTGCGCGCCTTCCTCGCCGGGTTTGTCGTCGTTACGCTTCTCATTGCGACCCTTGATCTCAGCCTCGTAGCGGTCAACGAATTGCTGGAGGAGCTTGCTCTCGGCCTTGGGGATGTTTTCACTAACGAAACCGGTGCCTCGTTCGATCTCGCGCGTGATCTTCTCAAAGTCGGCGTCGGCAGCCTGCACCATGCGCTTGAGCGTCTGCGTGACGATGCCCTCGACCTCCTCGCCGTCCTGCGAGGCGAGAAACTCGGCGTTGCGCTCCTCGGAGGAGGCCTTGGCCGTGCCCACGTCCATGAAGACCTTAATGTAGTCGCGCCAGGCGCGGTCGTCAAGTCCCGAGTCGTCGACGATGTCGCGCGCCTTCTCCAAGCAGGCATTGCAGAACCACTCATCGTCCTCCGGGGGCGCCTCGAGGCCGATGCAGGCCAGGTGGAAGGCACGCGGGCAACCGTCGCAGCACAGCAGCTCACCCGGCTGCTCGCAGACGCCGCAAATGTCCTCGTTGTCGCTCTTGAAGGCCGCCGCGGCTTCGCCGCGGCCGGCGCGGGCGCGCGCGCCCGCGGGCGCGTTGACGCGCAGCACCACGAGCTCGTCGCCGTCGATGTTTTGCGCCACGCACAGCTCGTCGTCCGCGTGGAAGGCCGCCTGCAGCACCTGCAGCCGCCGCGGCAGCACCTGCAGCGCGTCCTCGAGCGAGGCGAAGCTCGGCTCCGACTCGACGATGGCGCCCCAGTCGCCCAGGCCGTAGCGCGCCACGCCGCGCACCAGGGCGTTGTCCTGGGCCTTGGTGAACCACATGCCCCTGCGCACGCGCTGCTTGGCGGCGGCCATGGACTCGGTCACCATCCTCTTTTGCCTGTCGTTCTCCTCCATGTTCTTCGAGTTGGGCTTGAAGTGCGACGTCATGAACTTGGGGCACGCCTCGAAGTCAAACCCCAGCAGGTGCTCCAGCTCGCGCCGTCGCCGCGCGCCGCCGCCGCCGCCGCCGCGCGCCGCGTCGCCGCCCGCGCCCGCGCCGCGCGCGCCGCCGGCCCCATCCCGCGCTCCGCGCGCCGACCCGGCCAGCGCCAGCCGCACGGCCTCCGGCACCGCGCCGGCCGGCGGCAGCAGGTCCGCCACCTCCGCGCGCATCGCCTCGCCGCGCCGCGCCTGGCCGCGCCGCGCCGCGCCAAGCCGCGCCGCGCCGCGCGCGCCGTCCGGGTCTGCTCGCGCCGAGCGCGGCGTGAACGAGGGCGCGACTCGCACTCCCGGGCCGACCTGGACGCGGCGGCCGGCCACGACCTGCGCCAGCTGCACCTGCGCTACCAGCGCAGGCCGGGCAAGCAGAGCCCACCAAGTCGAGGCCTCCGTCTAGAGCGAGCTAGCTAGCTAGCTAGAGCTTGCTCTGTGGTGTGGAGGTTGCGCGACAGTGGAGACCTCCATCAGGACCAGCGAGCGCTGCGGGCTGGCGCTGGGAGACGAGCGCTCGTGCTCCAGCTCGTGCTCACGCTCGTGCTCCAGCTCGTGCTCACGCTCGTGCTCACGCTCGTGCTCCAGCTCGTGCTCCAGCTCGTGTTCCAGCTCGTGCTCCAGCTCGTGCTCCAGCTCGTGCTCCAGCTCGTGCTCCAGCTCGTGCTCCAGCTCGTGCTCACGCTCGTGCTCGCGGCAAGTGAGGCGAGAGAATGCGAGGCGTGTGGCGTTGCTGAAGGGCACAGACGGGGAGTTGGTGTCCTGATGATGACCAGGCGATTTGGAGACGAGGAGGAAATGGCCGTCGGGATGTCAAGATGAGGTCGTGCTCGTCAAGCTCTTTTCTGATGAAACGAAGATGGCATACATTGACAGAAGACGTCTCTCATTGACAATACGTTGGGCCTCTGCCGCCTTGAACCCCACATCGCAGGCAGGCCTGTTCTCTCATGCAGTCATCGTCAAGCTTCGGGTGCAACTTCTTACATCGTCTTGGAAGCAAAGGCGTGCTTGAGGGCGTTGGCGTTGAGCATGACACTGCGGACCGGGCGCGTCTGAGAAGCGCTGGACGGACGCCACTTGTCGGCCTGAGCATGGATGCCAGCCGGCTGCCTTGACTGTGAGGATGATGTCTCGTTCTGCGGCATCCATGGGTACTGGCCGCCGATCTCGTGCGCAGAGCCGGCAGGGCGAAAAGGACGGGCGCTGGACACCCGGATGCGGGAGCGAGGCAGCCGCTCGCCGCCGTCGATGGGCGCGTGGATGAAGGTCTCGGCGTCCTTGCCGAAGATGCCGGAAACGTTGGGCGCAGCAGAGCAAAAGGGCGGGCGCGCGTTGGCGGCGGCGTGGCGGCGCGCATTGGACCCGCGGCGTGCGGCGGGCGCCGCGGAGGCGGGCCGTGGCCGCCCGCCCTCGGGCAGCTCGCTCGTCAAATAGATCTCGGAGAGCAGCACGCCCGGCGTGCCGTAGGAGCCCTTCTTCATGGGCGTCGTGACGAAGTTCGGCTTGGTCGTGCTGGTCTTGGCGCGGATCGCCTCGATTCGCCGGCGGTCGGCGGCCAGGGTGTCCTCGCGTGTCTTGCGGACGAGCGCCTTGATTTCGTCACGCGTCATGCTGCTGTCGGTGCTGGAGAAGGCCGCCGGATGGCTCCCGAAGCCGTCCGACCGGCCCGCGCCCGCGCGGAAGGGCGCCAGGGTGAGGCGCTCGGCCTTGGTCTTGCGAGCGTCCTGTTCCTTGCCGCCTGCCGGCCGCCGCGAGTCCTCGTCGCGCTCGTCAGCCACGAGCTGCGCAGTGTGGTCCATGCGAGGCGGCGCCTTGCCCGCCTTGAAGTTCGGCTTGTTCTTGGCGAAGCTGCGCGACACGCGCACCGGGTCCTGGTACGGATCGCCCACGCACACGGGCGTGATCTCATGAAAGAGGCCATTCTTGCCGCGCATCTGTTGCGAGGTAGCCTGCGCCTCGTCCACGATTTCTTTGCGCCGCCGCTCCATCCAGGCGGTGTCCTTGGTGCGAGAGAGGCGCGCGCCTGCCGCCGCCATGTTGCCTCAGCGAAGGAAACAAGCCTGACGCAGCGTCGAGTCGCGCTGAGGCTGCCACTGTGGAGCTCTGGCTCGTGCAGCGAGTGCCCGTCCTGCTTGCCGCGCCGCGCCGCGCACGCTCGCGGGCGGCTTGCCTCTGCCGGCCGGCTGCCGCTGCCAATTAACCGGCCGCCGAGAGCTCCCTTCCTCCCTACGCGATCGATGCCAAGGCTCCTCGACTCCGCTCGGAAGATGTTGGTTGGGTTGGCCGAGGCGCCGCGTCACCTTGTGCGCTTTTGCAACTTTGCAACGGATCGTGGCATTGCGCCGCGTACCAGGAAAAAAACGCGCAGAGTGAATCTCGCAGGTGGCGAAAGCAACCAAGAAAAGGCGAGGAGAAGAGGCGAACAGGGCTGTCAATGCGAGGCGCAAGGCTGCGCCAACACACCTGAAAAGACCAGGGAAGCAAGGCAGGGAGGGATGTAGGTAGGCAGGAATGCAGGCGGGCGTCCGTACGTCCGGGTCCGGCTGCGGGGCGCACGCCAGGCTCGGCTTGGGACGGTGGCAGGAACGCGTGCATGCGGTAGGCCTAGCTCGGCCAGAAGAACACACAGCGAAATCCTTAACGGCTCAGAGGAGCAGAATACTAGGCTACTACAGGGGGTTGGGTAAAACATATCACGACGGCAGGCCCGAGATTCGGGTCGTTCGCATGACTGGTTCACACGAGCTCACTCGCTCGCGGTCAGAGCTGCACATTGTAGCCATACGTCCAAGAGACGCGCAGCAGGTCGGCGGCCTCAGCCTCGCTAAAGGGACGGTTGATAGCGGACTTGATGGCGGAGGCGCGGCGCGTCCGTGCAGCTACGGCCTGGAACAGCGGGCCCGACTTGCACTCATCGCACTGGATGCACGGGTTGAGGCGAAAGGGGCCGTTCTCGTACTGAAAGGGCTTGCACACATTCTCGCCGTTCATAGTGTTCTGGCAGAGCTCGCAGTGATTGACGTTGAAGTTGTTGCAAAAGGGGTCCAGCACGCTGCAGGTGACCTTTTCGAGCTCGTTCGGCAAGCTGTTGCGGTAGCTGAGGCAGGTCAGCGCGCAGCCCTGCGCAGTGGAGATGGTGTTCCAGAACCAAATGTCGCGGCACTTGCCCTGCAGGCCGATCCCGGCCATGCAGTCCTTGCCGTTGCGAATCTCGACGTCACTGAGGCCAAAGGTCAGGAAATCGATGAAGGACGACATGGCGCAGGCCTTGGCCAGCTCCGTCATGGTGCTGCGCGTGCGCACGTAAACAGCCAGCGCCTGCACCGGCGAGCACGCGCCGCACTGGCCTATATGCGTGGCGTACTTGCCGATGTAGCTGCCGTCCGAGAGCGCGCCGCTCTCGTCCTCGGTGTTCTTGAGGTCCGTCACCACGCGGTACCGCAGCTTCGGGTTCGTCTCGTTGCCGCGGCTCAGCACCTCCACGTAGCAGTCCACGCCCTCCTGCAACTGCACGGCGTGATTCTCAATGTCAACCATCGCGTACGGGTTCACCTTGAGCTCTTCCAAGAGGCCTTCCTCCTCGCAGTTCACGCACTCGGACTCCTCCAGAACCTGCAACAGGCCGTCCAGCCCCTGCAGCGTCGGCCCGTCGCCCTCTCTGGACAAAATCTCCACGATGTAGTCCGCCAGCGTCACCTGCACGGCGGCCTCGCCGCGCTGCGCGGCCGCTGCCGCTGCCAGCGCCGCCGTGGCCAGCGCCGCGCCGCGCCGCCACCACGCGTGCCGCGTCATCGCCATCATCCCCATTCCCAGGCCAGACCTGGCCTCGCCGCGCGCCGCTGGGCGCCGCCGCGCCGCCGCGGGCTCCTCCGCCGCCCTCCGCGCGCCCGCCGCCGCCGCCGCCGCCGCGGGTCCCTGCGGTCGCCGTCGTCGCCGTCGCGCTGCAAGGGGTACTGCTGCTCCACGGTGGCCTCGTCCTCGCGCGCCGGCGCCGCGCCGCCGCGACCGCTCGCGCGCGGGCGGCGGGGCCGCGGGCGGCGGGCCGCGGCGGCGGGCCGCGGGCGGCGGGCCGCGGGCGGCGGCGCGCGCCGCCAGCGCCGCCGCGCCCGCGCCGCCGCCGCGCGCGCCGCGCCGTGCACGCGCCGCGCACCGTGACCCGAAGAAGAAGAAGGCGCCAGAGCGAGCGAGCTGAGGCAGACCCGCAAGGCGGGCAAGGAGGAGAGCGCGGCGCGCGCGGGCGCGCGAGGGCGCGCGCGGGCGCGCGCGGGGGGCGGCGCGCGCGAGCTAGCGAGCAGGCCTCGCGCTGCTCTGGGCGCCGAGCGGGCTGGCTGGGCCCATGGGCGCCTGGCGAGCGAGCTGGCCTGGTCGGGGTCCGGCGAAGATGGACGCCGCCCGGCCACTCTTATGGAGGTGGGGACATCGGGCAGGGTGAAGGCGCGACGCGCGCAAGAGCGTGCAAGAGCGCGCAAGAGCGCGGGGGCGCTCGCGTGCGCGTGCAGAGGTGCGTGGCTGCCGCGCCGCGAACGGAGAGATGCAGTTGCGGGTCTGCGTGCGAAATCAGGGCGGGGATGCTGGCGAGCTCGGTACTGTCGTACGGCTGCCACAGCTGGCGAGGCCGCATACGAGCGAGTGCTCGCGCCTTCCGTGACGTCGCACAGACCTCCTCACGAGGGCAAGTGACTTGGAACATGATGTCAGAGTTCAACCTACTCAGCGAAGTTAGTAGAGGCCATGAGGAGCGTTCATCACACACAAGTGCTCCCTTTCGGATGGCGGTAGGTAAACGTCAGCAGCGCGAAGCGCGCATTCACTTTCACAGCAACGGGTGCGGTCATCGCGTCTGCAGGCGCGCATTCACTTTCACAGCAACGGGTGCGGTCATCGCGTCTGCAGGCGCGCACTCACTTTCACAGCAACGGGTGCGGTCATCGCGTCTGCAGGCGCGCATTTACTTGCACAGCAACGGGTGCGGTCATCGCGTCTGCAGGCCACCCTCATGGTCCAGAAACTCGTGGAGCGCACTCTCGAGGTTGCCCTGGTGGTCCTCGAGGTAGTCGAGCAGGATAGAATCGCGCATGAACTCGGCGCGGCGGCGAAACTCCGGTACAGTGTGGAGGCGGCGGCGGAACTCCGGCACAAGTTCGCGGTACTCATCCCTTGCAGAGCGCTGCGCGGCAGCCGCTCGCGAGCCCTTGCGCGAGCCCTTGCGCGAGGAAGGGCTGGCCGCGCCGGCGCCGGCGCCGGCACCGGAGAAGCCGTTGGTGAACATGGCCAGCTTGCCAGCCGCGAGAGACTCATCGGCCTCGCGCTCGCGGCGAATCTTGCGGATGAAGAAGATGACACCGGCGACAATAAGCAGCGAGAACGTGACAGTGAGGCCGACCAGAAGCTTCTCCTGGGAGCTCAAGCCATCGCTGGAGCCGGAGGCCGTGCCCAAAAACGACGAGGGGTCGATCTCAAAAAGGTCCGCGTAGTAGTCCTCCGAACGGCAGCCGTACTCCTCGGTGCAGAACTCCGAGTTGGCCATGGAGGAGCAGGACGCCCCGTACGCGAGACTGCACTTGATCGAGTAGGGTGCCAGGTAGTCTGCCTGGTAGAGGATGTTGCAGGCGCCATAGGGGCGCGAGGTGGACTGCACGCCGCGTGCGAGGCGCACGTAGCCGTCTTCGCCCCAGGACGTGCCCCAGGAGTTCTTGGCGATGAAGTAGTCCGCTCCGTCCTCCGACCCGTAGCCCACGATGAGCAGCGCGTGGTCGACGGTGTCATCCGAGTCGCAGGCTTCGTCATCCAGAATGCCCCCGGCATAGTTCAAAAACGCGTCGTTGTAGCCGGCCGCAGCCACCGCAACGGGCCCCAGCTGAAGCGCCGTCACGAGCGCGTCCTCCGTCTGCGCGGTGCGAATCACCGAGACAGCAGTGCTGTTGTAGGAGAAGACAGCCTGGCGCGTGTAGTGGCCCGAGCAAAAGGAGTCCTCGTCTGCCTCGTCCGAGCGCGAGCTCTGCTCGGACGCCGTGAGGAGGTACGGGTACGCCGCCTCCGTGTAAAAGCTACCTTGCCAGCCCACGAGCGCCGTGTACTGGTTCCCACCCAGGCATGCCTGGTTAATATCGTTGCGCGAGCAGTCCATGACCTGCTGCTCCGAGAGCGACACGAGCGTGCCAAAGTCGATCGCGTACCGCGCTTCCACCAGGCCGGTCGTCACGAAAGCCCAGCACGTGCCGCACGAGCCCTGGAACTTGACATCCGTGATGACGCCCTGGTCCCGCCAGTCCACCGCGTCCGCCACCTCGCCGCTGCGGCTCGCCGCGCCGCCGCGCGTCGCCGCCGTCGCCGTTGTCGTCTTCGTCGCCGACGAGATCGTCCTCGTCGCGCCCGCGCTCGCGGTGACGTTCACGTGCACCTTGCGAAACCCGTGGCGGTGCGTCTCGGCGAACTCAGCCCTGAACGCTGCGTCCGCGAAGGGCGACGCCTCCTCGCGCGCGCCTGCCGTCAGCGCGCGCCGCAGCCGCCCCCGGCGCGCGCCTTGCACATGCTCGCCATGGGCCACCAGCCCCGCCATCGCGTCGCCTCGCCGCACGCGCGCCGCGCTGCGCCGCGCCTCGCCGCGCCGCTCCAGCGCCGCGCTCCAGCGCCGCGCTCCAGCGCCGCGCCGCCCCGAGCGCGCGCTCGCGCCCGCGCGATTGACAAATTGACTTTGACGCTTTGCTCTACTTGATGCGCGCGCGTGGCCGGCCGGCCGGCGTTTCTCTATCGTCGACACGCGCGGACCCGGTGCGCACCGTGCTCGGACCCGGACTCAGGATCAAGGCTCAACCAAGCGTCTCAAGCGCATCCGAGCGCATCCGAGCGCATCCAAGCATCCAAGCATCAGCCAGCCCCGTGGTCGCGTCGCGCGAAGCGAAAGGGGAGCGCTCTGCACGTCTCGGACTCAGCCGCAGCGACGCCGCGCGACGCCGTGCTCACGCCGACGGCGCAGGGCTGGCCTCGTGCTCGGCACGTGCGGCGGAGGCAGAGCCGAGCCGACCTTGCCGTGGAAGGCGGCTACGACGCGGCCCGACTTCCAGCACTGGCTGCAGTGCCACTGCCAGTGCCAGCAGCCTGCGAGGTCAGCGCGGCGCGGCGCGGCGCGTGACGGCGTGGCCTTCGGTGGCGGTCTGCCACTGGCACACTGACAGCGGGTGAAAGCATGCCGGGGTGAACCTGTCGAGCGACCTCGCCAGTGACTTGTGGCAATCAATCACTGCACGGCCAGTGCCCAGCGACGCGTAGCGACAAGGCGACGCGACGCAACGCGACGGCTGGATGGGCGTGCGCGGGCTGACGCGGCACGCCCGGACGCGATGCACGGCGAAGCGCGTGGAGCTGGGCGCGCAGCACAGGCTGCTGGTGGACGGGCCGGGGCTGACGTACCACCTGTACAGGGAGTTCGGGCTGGACTGGGCGGCGGGCGGCGAGCTGGCGACCTTCGCGGCGCGTACTCGGGCCTTCGCGCATGATCTGCTGCGCAGCGGCGTCCGCGTGGAGGCGTACTTTGACCGCGCTGAGGCCGTCAACGAGGACAAGGTCGCCTGCACGCTCGAGCGCCGGCTCGCGGACGTGCGCGCCGTGAGGGCCGTGGCGCACAGCTTGCAGACCGGCGCGCAGGAGCCGCCGCGCGGGGCCTGGCTGCTGCCGCTGCTGGCCCTTGACGCCGCGCAGAGCGCCCTGGCCGATGCCGGCGTCAAGGTGGTCCTGGCCGCCGCCGCCGGCGCCCTCGGCGCGGAGGCGGACCCTTACCTGGCCAGGGCCGCCGCGGGCGACTCGGACGCAATCGTTCTAACCAATGACAGCGACCTCTTCGTCTTCGCGTCCGTGCGCGCTGTGGCTTTCTTTGACCAGCTCGTGGTGGACGCCGGCCTGGCCGTCGTGCGCGTCTTCGGCCGGGACCAGGTTGCCCACTCGCTCGGGATCGACGCGGACGATCTGCCACGCCTCGCCTGCCTCGCCGGCAACGACTACGCGGACCGCGGCCAGCTACAAACGTGGTATGCGCAGCTGCGCGTCAACGTCAACACGCACAACTCCGCGCAGATGCTCGTCGCGCTCGCCAAGAAGGTTCGCCAGGGCGGCCTGCACGACCGTCTCGGCAAGTCCTGGCGCGCCGCCTCGCGCCAGTCAGTCGACTGGTACCGCGCTCGCGAGCCGACCCAGACGGAGACCGCAGAGGACGTCGATGCGGCCCACTGCTACTGGTGGCCGCGCCCCGTTGTGGACGACCCGGATGGCCCGGGAATCGGCGCAGTCCTGCTTCCGCTCCGTGCCGCGGTCTTCTCGCCGTCGCAAGGCACGGCGGAGCGCGTGCCGCCGCGCTACGAGCGAACGAAGCGCGATGCAGGCGTCTCTGACCCAGCGACCTTGGACCGCATCTGCAAGCTTGCGGCTCGTGTCCAGACGGCCCAAGACGCGGCGACGGGTGGCGAGGCCGCCATCGCGCTCGCTCACGTGTGCCTGCACCTAGCGAGCTGCTCGGCGCAGGCCGAAGTGTCGACGTGCTCGGACTGCCTCAGCACGGTCGAGTCGGCGGCGCTGCGCGCTCTGTGGCGACCAGCACCTGGCCCGGTCTCGTCCTCTTCGTTGCCAACGCTTCGAGCCGCGACTTTGGTCAATGTACTCCAAGGCGTCTTGCACACCGTTTTCGCTGCGACGGCAGGCCGCCCGGCCGTGCCGTTGCACCTGCTCTTTGATGCGTCGAAGCTGCAGCTGCCCGCTGCATGTCTTGTCGAGGACAAATCCTGCCAGTGAGGTCGGAAAGTTTTGTAAAGCACACACGAGCCGTGATCTTTTTATTTCAAACCTTATTTCAGAGCGTCTTTCCTCTCTCTCTCTCTCTCTCTCTCTCTCTCTCTTTGTTGTCGTTACGGTTGGCGCGTGAGCAGTCCCCGGCCCATGAGGACGGCTCGCACTTATCGCAACGATCAGACGCGGAATCCCAGAAAGGGCCGTCCTTTGTCGGTGTTGGGCCCAGTCTCGGTCACGGTGTCTCCCGCCCCTGACAGTGAGTCGAGTGAGGAAAATGTCCCGGCTGCAGTGCGTCTCGTCTCGTAACAAAAGTTTAGGCTACGCCAGGCTTGGCGTGCAGGTGGGCGAGCGCAGCCCCGGCAGCCTCATTGGTAGGATCGAGGCGGAGCGCGCGCGCAAAATGATCCTCAGCGTCGCGACGGCGGCCGCGGCTATAGGCAATGACGCCTAGGTTGTTCTCGGCGTCCGAGGCGTGCGTCGGAAAAGCATCCGTGACGATCTCGTACAAGGAGACAGCCTCGTCGTAGCGGCCGACGCGAAAGTAGGCATTGGCGAGGTCCAGGAGGACGCGCGCCTCGCGCACCTCGGCGCGCAGGACGGCGCGCGACGGGAGCGCGTCCACGACCGCGAGCGCCGTGTTGTTCAAGTGTAAGAGCAGGACGCGGCGGTACACGCGCACGACCTCCTCATCCTGGCCCGAGTCCGCGAGGATGGTGGCCAGCAGCCGCATGGCCTCCACGTCCTTGGGGTGCTCGCGCAGCGCGCGCACTGCGAGGCCGACGCGCTTCGATGCGCGGTACAGCCGCGCCATCTGGCGCGCGAGCGCGGCGCGCATTTGCGCCGAGCCCTCGCCTTCCGGCTGCGACTGCAGCCCCACACCAGCGTCGTCCCCGTTCGCGGCAGCGGCTGACGAGCCCGCAGCAATAACTGCGGCGTCCCTCTGCAGCGCAATCTCCGCGGCGCGTGCGTGCACGAGGCCGTCTTCGATGCGGCCGAGCTCCTCCAGCGCGAGCGCAAGGTTCACGCGCGCGCTCTGCTTGCAGAGGTCCACTTGCGTGGCGCGCGCGTCGCAGAGAGCCAGGACCCGCTCCAGGCAGGTCACGGCGTCCTCGTAGCGCTCCAGCTTGATGAGCGCCGCGCCCAGGTTGTTGGCCGCGCCGATGTGCTCGTCCAGGCTCGGGTGCCCGAGCGCCTCGACCGCCTCCGCGAACCGCCCGAGATGAAACGCGAGGCTGCCCTTCGCGTACCGCACGGTGGCGCGCTGCGGCTCGCTCAGGTGCACCCTGCGCTGCAGGACGTCCAGCGCGGCCGCAGCAGCCGCCGGCGCCCCTTCGCGCTGCAGACGCCACGCGTGCTCCAAGAAGTTGTCCGCGGGGCAAAAGAAGACCTCCGCGTCGAAGTCGCCACTCGCCCGCGCGAGCGCAAGCGAGGCGCGCTCCACACTCGCCTGGCCCTCCTGGAGGCGGCCGGTCTGCAGCAACGCGGCGCCGCGGGCGGCAAGGTCGCAAGGCCTCGTCACGCCGGCCTCGCCACGCTCGAAGACCGCGAGCGCCTCGCTCGCGCGGCCCTCCTCCTGGAGCGCATAGGCGCGGCCGGCCGCCACGTCGCCCGCGCCAAAGTGCCAGAGCGCAAGTGCGCGCACGCGGGCGGCCAGGTCGGCCGCAGCGCTCTTGGAGACCGCCAGACAGGCCCAGCCCGCGAGCGCGTGCGCCTCGCGCGGCGCCGCGGTGTCCTGCATCTGCAGGATGAGCGCCCACCACGCGTGCATGGCCGCCCGCATGGCCATGCCCTGGCGCATGCGGGCACGGGCCAGGTCGGCGTGGAGCGCCGCCTCCACGCGAGACTGCTTGACCACCGAGGCGGCCGGGGTTCCGGACGCCGCCGGCCCGCGCAGAACCTGCTCCGCGATGAGCACGTGCGCCACGAAGCTGTCGCGCGCCGTCTCGTCCTGGTCAAAGTAGTCCGCAAACTCCAGGCCGAGGCCGGCGCCGAGCGCGGTGACCACCTCGGCGTCCGGCGCACCGTCGCGCGCGAGCGCCCGGCCACGAGCCAGGGCCACCTGCGCGTGGTCCTGCAGGTCGCGCGCGGTGGCCGCCAGCGCGTGAGCGGCGTCGGGGCTAGCCTCGACGGCACGTGCGACCGCGTAGGCGCGTGCTCCGCGCCCCTCGAGCGCCTGGTCGATGGCCTCGACGGCGCGGGCGCGGTCCTCCGGGACCGCCGCGAGCTGCACGGCGTAGTCGGCGGCAGCGCGCGCCTTGGTGCGCGCCGTGAGCACGCGCGGTGTGGCGGCGCGCTGTCGCTCGTCCTTTTGCGCGACCCGCAGCGCCTCGTCGTAGAGCCCGCGGTTCACGAGGTCGTCGACGTCGCCCCGCGCCACTGCGGCCGCGTCGAGATGGCCGCCTGCCCGGAGCGCGGCAAGCAGGTGCTCGTCGCTGTGAGCAAAGGCCGCGTCCGAGACCGAAGAGACGCGCGCGAACCACAGCGCGGGCCCGACCTGGTCGTTGGCGGCGTAGACGAGACTGAGCTCACGCAGCGCCGGCACGCCGGCGCCGGCGTCAATGGCGTCGACAAGAAGGTCAGAGGCGTCCTGGAAGCGGCGCTGCGCGCGCTTGGCGCGGCCGAGCGCCAGCAGCACCTGCGCGTGCATGGCATCCGTGGTGTCGAAGGCCCACCTCCACGGCAGGCCATCCTCGACGTCGGGAGCGCCGCCGGCGATGGCGTCGCGCGGCAGACCGGAGCGGTGCGCGGTGGTGAACGCGAGCGCGCGCGTGAGGTGATCCACGACGACCTCCGTCTGGTCCGGCCGGCGTTTCGCCGTGAGCGTCGCGAAGCGGTAGTAGGTGTCGGCGGCGGCACGCGTCATGTTGTTGACGGTGCACAGCGTGGCCTCCTCGAGCGCCTCGAGCGCAGCGGCCTCGGCACCGTCGCCGTCGGTTTCGCTGCTGGTCGAGGCGGCGGCGGCGGTGCCCCCGGCGTAGGCGCCGGCGCTGCGGCTGAGCAGCTCAACGGCGAACGCGTGGTGGGCCGCCGCGTCGTGGTTGTGCAGCGCCACGGCGCGCTGCAGAAGCTCGAGGCGGCGCAGGTCGCCCTCGGCGTGCGCCGTCCAGAGCAGCGCGCGCAGGTGGTCGGCATGGTTTTCTGGCAGGTGCGCGAGGCTGCGCGTGAGGTGGTCCATGGCGGCGTGGCGGTCGCCCATGGAGAGCAGCACGACGCCAAGCTCGAGCTCGGCCACCGGCACGAGTGGCGAGTACTCGTGGGCGATGACATGCTCAAAGCAGTCGGCGGCGGCGTCCAGCGCGCGCTGCGCGGCGAACAAGCGGCCGAGGCTGAGCAGGCCGCCAACGTCGCGCGAGAGCGGCACGCCGGCCTTGGCTGCGCGCGCCACGCGCGAGTCGTTGGCCGGCGGGCCCCGCGCGTGCGTGCGATTGCTCCCGGCCGCAGTAGCGGACGAGGACGTCGTCGAGGCCGCCGCCGACGCTGCGGATGCCGCCTCGCTGTCGGGCCAGACCGTTCCCGCGGGGACGCCCGGCAGGCGCGGCGAAGGCGGGAGCGGCATGGATGGCGAGGATGACGATGACGATGACGACGACGACGAATGCGGGCCGGAGAGCGGGCCGAAGTGTCGCGCGGCGGCGGTCTCATGCTCCTTGGCGAGCGCCGGTTGACCGAGCGCCGCAAGCAGGAGCGCGAGCGTACGGTGGACAATGGGGCTGCGCGGCGCGAGCGCCTCGGCTTCCTGCAGCGTGCGCAGCGAGGTGGCGGCGGCGCCGAGGCGGACCTGGAGCGTGGCGAGCTCGATGCGCGCCTCGAGGGCGACCTCACGGTCGTCCTCATGGTCGGCGGCCAGATGAATGGCGAGGCGCAGGCTGTCCTGCGCCTGGTCGACCTGGTCGAGGCGTGCCTGGGCACGCGCTGTGAGCAGGTGCGCCTCGGGCCGGCTCGGGTCGAGGTGGTGCACGGCCGCAAAGCTCTCGAGCGCGCGGTGCAGGCGGCCGCGCGCGAGATGCAGGCGGCCGAGCGCAAGCAGACAATCGACGCAGCGCGGGTCGGCGTGCAGCGCGCGCTGCCAGGCGGCCTGGACCTCGGCCTCGTCCGTGGCGAGCCTGGCGAGCAGCTTCATGGGCGCGGCGTCGGCCGGCCAAAGCGCCGCGGCCGCGTGCAGCACGGCGCGCATCTCGGCATGCATCCCGGCGCGCGCGAGCGCGTCGGCCGCGTCCATGTGCACCCGCGCGCTGCCGAGGTGGCCTGCGAATTGGCCGATGAAGGCGGCCCAGTAGAAGCTGGCCGTAGTCTGGGCCGACGCGCCGTGGGCGGCGAGCGCCTGCGCGAGCCCCAGGTTGGCCTGGGCGTCGTCCTCGGCGAGGCGAAGCGCGCCGCGGAACGCCTCGGCGGCCTGGTCGGGCGCGCCCGAGCGCAGGAGCGCCAGGCCCTGGCCGGCGCGCGCACGCAAGAGGAGCGCGAGGCCGCCGCCGCCGGCCGCCTCGGCCTCGACCGCCTCCTTCTCCGCAGCCTGGAAGGCGGCCAGAGCCTTGGCCGGCTCGGCCTGCGCGAGCAGCACGTCGGCGCGCAGGAGCAGCAGGCTGGGGTCCAGGCCGCCGGTGCGAGGGTGGCTCTGCACGAGGTCGGCGGCCTCGCGCACGAGACCCTGCTCGAGGCGCGCGCGCGCGTAGAGCACGCGGACGTCGTTCGAGATGGCCGGGCCATGGTCATGTGCGTGCGCTCGAGCGTGCATTTGCGCGTGCTCGAGTGCCTGCGCAGCCTCGGCCGGCCGGTGCATGTCGAGAAGCAGGCGCGCGAGGTCAAGGCGCGCGGCCTCGGCGAGCGGGGCGTCTTCGAGCCAGACGGCCTGCTGCAGGTGCGAGAGCGCGCGGCGCATGAGCGCGTCGGCCTCCCGCGTGGCGGCCGCGGCCGCGGCGCCACCGGGCAGGCCGGCGGCGGCCTCGTGGCGCAGCACGTGGCTCCTGGCGCGGAGCACGCGCGCCAGCTGCAGGTGCGCGGCGGCGGCGTTGGGCCACAGCTTGACGGCGCGCGAGAGGCTGCGCGCGGCTTCCTGCCACTCCTGGCGCTGCGCAAGCAGCGCTCCGACGCGCACCATGACGTGGACGTCGTTGCACCCGGCCGCCATGGCGCGCTGCAGGTGCTCGAGCGCGCGCTGCGAGAGCAGGCCGGGCGCGGGCGCGTCCTCGCGGTGGTGGGCGCCACCGGGCGCCGGCGCATTGCGGCGCACGAAGCGGCGCAGGTGGCAGGCCGTCGGCGCCAAGGTCCCGTCCTCGGCATGCGCGTCCTGCGCTGCGGCCTCGGCAGCGTCGGCAGCGGTAGCGGGGTCGCAGTCGTCGCCCGGCTCGCGCAGCGCCAGCAGGGCATCGTAGCACAGACCGAGCCCCTTGTGCGCCTCGCGCGAGGCGGGCACCTCGCGCAGCGCGCGCTCGTACAGGTGCAGCGCCTCGAGAAGGAGGCCGCGCTCAAAGGCGAGGCGGCCAGCCGCCACGGCGAGACGCTCCCGAAAGCGCGCCTCTTGCCACGGCGCGCTGGCGTGCGCGCTCGCGTCCAGGAGGTCCTGGAAGGCGCGCTGCGCACGCGCCTTGTCGCCGATGTGCCGCAGCGACTCGGCCCGCACGCACTCCACGAAGCGCGCGCCGGCGGCGGGCGGCCGCCGCTCCTGCGCGGGCGCCAGCGCCGGTGCCAGCGCCGCGAAGTGCTGCGCGGCGCGCAGCGCGTCGGACCAGGCGCCGCGCGCCGCTGCCGCGACGGCGCGCTGCAGCTCGTCCTTGGCTCGTGCTCCCTGCTCGGCGCGTTGCGCCTCGCGTTCCAGGGCCTCCATGGCCCTGGCGTCGCTCGGCTCCCTCTCGACGGCGATTTGCCATTCCCTGGCGCTCTCCCTCGCGCTCCGCAGCGCCTCGTCCACCTCGTGGCCCGGGAAGGGCGTCGTCCCGTCCAGCGCGCCGCACACGTCCCGCAGCGCGTCCCTCGCTGCCGGCCTTGCAGCGTGCGCGTCCTGCGCGGCCAGCGCCGTCGCCGCGGCCGCGGCCGCGGCCAGCGCCGCCACGACCGCCGCGGCCAGCGCCGCGCGCGTCCTTCTGGTCCTGCCCCCGCGCGCGCGCGGCATCATGCCCCATGCCCTCGTCCCGGCGCCCATGATTTTTCAAAATTCCGCGTCGCCGCCTCGCGCGCCCGCCGCGCGCCGCGCCGCCGCGCGCCGCTGCGCGCCGCCGCCGCGACGCGCCGCCGCGCCGCGCCCGGGTCCGCCGCGCGAGGCGCGCCAGCCGCGGGTTTGCTGGCCTGGACGAAGCGGGCAACCTCAAGCCTCGGAGGCCAACGGCGATCCCGTCCATCCTGCAGACGGGCGAGCGGGGTCCGCGCGTCTTTCCCACACCCGGCGCACACCTGTCCATCTCTTCCCTGCTGTCCTTCATCAGCACCAGCGACAGAAGGCCAGGACTGGCCTTGGCCAAGGCTTGCTCGCCATCGCTTGCGGGCCGGCGCTCTCGTCCTGGCGGCCACGGCGAGGCGAGGCTCGCGCAGCCGATGGACAGTACGGGGCAGCGGGCGATGTACTTGAAGTGGTCCTGGCGCGGTCACGGGCTGTGTGGAAGGAAGCCTTGGAAGGGATCAAGAGGGGTGAAAGATAGCGCACGCGTGCGCAGCGGGATCGAGTGCCAGGCAGTCAGACCGTGGCAGGGCGGCGGCGGCAGCGGGTGGAGGAGAGACGCTGCTTGAGATCATTGGCCGGTGCACCGGGTGCAGTGCTGAGCCCTCTGCTGGTCAGCCTCGCCACCGAAGCGGACGCGGACGGAAAGCCGAAGCGGAGGTGGATCTGGACTGCGTCGTCGAGGGCCTGCACGCCGCATGTATTGTGGGGGGGTGCCGAGGGCCTGCACGCCTGCACGCCCCTTTCGTCATTCTTGTTTCGCCGTCGCTGTCGGCCGGCGCCGCCCAAGGGGCACTGGCAAACGCGAGATGAGACGCTGTGTGTCAGTGGCGCGCCCTGCTCGTGAGCACTTGTCTGACAGGCTGGCTGCTGACTGTCATCAGCTATCAGCTGAGCTAGGCTTACGAAGGTGCCGTCCAAGTCACGCCGCGCCGCATCGTGTTGACAAAGACAGCAGAATCGAGGCCAATCACTTCGCCGCGCGGCTTGCGGCTTGTGGCTTGCGGCAGCGCCAGCGACATGTCGCGCGCAAGCCACGCAAGGCGGCCCTTGCTCATATCTCACCCAGGTGCGCTGACGTGCGCAGTGGCGCTTTGGGAACGCCCTTGGCGCCGCCCTTGGCGCCGCCACGCCATGGCGTGATGCTCCTCACGATGAGCCGCCTCAAAAGGGCCTACCGCTCTGCGCCGCCGCGCCACTCCCTCCAGCGCGCAGCGCTGCAGCCCGGGCGGGCCCTGGGCCGGACGGGACGTAAAGCTGCTGCTCCGCTCTGGGCTTGCTTGTCTGAGCCAGAGGACTCGCGCGTCGCGAGCGAGGGCTTGCTCGTTGCCACGGGGGGCCTGATGCGCTCGATGACTTCCACGGTTCGAGACTACGCCGCCGTTGACCTGGCCGGCGACGCCGGGGCCCAGCGCGCCGCGCGAAGGCCCTCGCGGCGGCGACGCTGGTCCGGGCGTGAGCCTGTGTGATGGGATCTTGGTGAACTGCGGACTCCCATTCATTTAACCCTCCCCAGCCGCGAGGGCCACGAGCACGATCCGACGCTTCGGCAAGTGCACGAGCATCGGTGGTTCGCTTTTCATCTTGCTCGCCGCGTGGTCAGATCAAGTCATCATGATCATGTCCCAAGCACTTGTCAAGACCCGCAAGGTTGCGCTTGCGCGGCCGCCCGCCCGCGTGTCCTCCGCCAACGTCCTCGCGCGCTTTAACTTTATTTGCTATCTACGTATTCAGCCCGCCCATAGGGGGACTTGACCCGCTCGGCTTGGCTCGGCTCCGGACGCTTGGCTTGCTCGGAGTCGCTCTAACTCAACGGTGTCGCTCTCGCACGGGCCCGTGCAGATGTATCATCCTGACTCGCACGGACCCACTGGCACTCCCAGTGCGTCCGCGCTGCTGCGGCGCCAGCTACAGGCCGTGCGGTCGCCAACCGCCTGGTCTGACCCGGCCTGACGCTCGGCCAGCTCCGCGCTCAGCACGCGGCCGACTCCGCGGTCTCCCGCCGCCTTTTGCTTGCAAGGCGCCGCGCCGTAAGCCTGCGGTTCGCAGCTGCTGGCGGTGCCTGGCAGGCCAGGACTGCGTTTGTTGCATCGCTGACTCTGAAGCGCTCGTCTTCGGGTCTCGAGTCTCGACGAGTTGGGCACGCTCGCTCGTGCTCGCAGTTCCCCATCTCCTTCCAGTGCGCCTCCTTCTTCAAGTTGACGATCACGATCACTGTATCGGTGCATCACTGCACCGCGACTGACAGTCTCGGGGTTCTCGGCTTCGTGCAGACTGCAGTGCAGCACACTGTGTGCTACAAGTGCCACAAGAGTCTGAGACCGTGCCAACCAGACACCCAAGCCAGCGAAGCCGTCTCTCCGACCCGCCTCGGGGCCGCTGCCGGCAGCAGCGCGCCGCGAGGCCGCCGCGGCGCCGTCACGCGCGGCCGGGCGCCGCACGCCCCCGCCGCTCCCGCGAGCGCGTCCTGGCTGGTGGCCGTGGCCGTGGCTGTGGCCGTCGTGGAGTGGCCATTCGACAGGGCTGGCCGTCGCCACGCGTGCACCTCATCTCCCCACCCCTTCAACCAGCCGGCAGCTCATCGTCTGCGACTCTGCGGTCGCCGCGCAGCCGGGCGCCCCGGGCCGCGCCGCCGCCCGCCCGCGCGCCCGCCCGCGCGCCCGCCCGCCCGCCCCCGCCGCCCGGCGCCGCCGCGCGCGAGGCGCTTCTCGTGGCGCGGGACACTTCCTGTTCGTCTCTAGACGGTACAGGCAAGCGCGCCTTGCTCGCCTCGCCTCGCCTCGCCTCGCCTCGCCTCGCCTCGCCTCGCCTCGCCTCGCCTCGCCTCGCCTCGCCTCGCCTCGCCTCGCCTCGCCTCGCCTCGCCTCGCCTCGCCTCGCCTCGCCTCGCCTCGCCTCGCCTCGCCTCGCCTCGCCTCCTCCAGCGCGTCGGCCCGCCGCGCTCCCCCTCCTGCCGCGCTGCGCCTCTCGGCCGCGGCGCGAAGCGGGAAGGCTGTCCGGGACCGGAGCCGGGCGAGGGGCGGAGGCGCACTTCCCTCAGCTGGCGCCGGCTGCGTCGGAGTAGCGCGCGACGCGACGCGCGTGCGAAGAGGAGGCGGGCTCGGCGTCGAAACCCGCTCGCTCGCTCGCTCGGCTCGGCCCGCGGGAGACCTGCACCGCAGTGCTGGCTGCTTCGCCTGCAAACAGCCTACGCACTGCAGGCCGACACGGCCGCGCCTGTGGCCTCGTCGCGCCGCCTCGCAGCACGGCGAGCACGGCGTGCACGGCGAGCACGGCAGGCAGTGCAGGCTGCGGCAGGCACGCTGGCTGGCGGCAGGCTGGCGGAGCTACTGGCCCTGACTCCCAGGGCGGCTTGGTTTTCTGCACGCTTCGTCTCGCTAGGGGACACGATCTGTGGCGTCCGCCACTGGGGTGGACGTTGGAGACTGCGACCCGGTACACGGCAAGCAAGCCAGAGCTAGCTAGCTAGCTTCGCTCGCAGGAGCTAAAGCGCTTGCTTGCTCCTTCGTGTTGCCTCGGCCTCTCTTCGGCCTTGCCTCGGCCTCGCCTTGCGGGCGCCTTTGTTAGAAACCGGTGAAACCGCCGCACGTGTACAGGTGGCTTTCAACGCATAGTCGCCTAGCTTTCGGGGCCCGGGCCCATTGTGAGGCTCGGACGAGCGCGTGGCACGCAAAGCTGCATCGCTGGAAAAGCGAACTCGCTCGCTCGCTCGCTCGCTCACCAACTTCCTCGCTCATCTTCGGCTTTAATTTATCAGGCAGGCAGGATGGAGCTGCGGCGATGCTACGAGATCCTAGTGATGGCACTGATGGTTCTGGCCGTGGCGGCAGCCGCGACGGAGGCAGCGCCCATGCTGCGCGCCACGCATTACAGTCCGGGCGAGCTACGCACTGAGCTTAAGCGCGTGACGTCGCCCCTGGGGAGGGCGAGCAGGCCGACGACGAGGGGGATTTCGGTTGGCAGCACGCCGGTGATGCCGAAGGTCGGGTCTTCTCCGACGACGGCGTCCGCCAAGAGTCGCGCGCGGCAGGTGCAAGATGCTCGCAAGAAGCTCGTACTCTCGTCAAACGCTACGGTTTCCAGCACGATCTACGTGGTGGGCCCTGAGTCCTCCGGCACGCGATTTCTGAGCCGCAGTCTGGCGCAGACGCTCGAAGACTCCACAAATTGGGACGGCGAGACCCCGGCTTGCTACTCGTACAAGCATGAGGACGATGCATACACGCAAATTCAGCATATCTCGCTGCCGTGGGGCTCCACATGTAACGGTCGCCTCAACATCATCGACGACGTGGACCTGTGCTCCGACGCCCGCTTGATTCACTCACGCTGGTTCGTCGAGGTCGAGAAGCTCCTGCTCGAGCGGCCAAATGCGCGCGTCGTCTTTATCACGCGCGACCCGGCCTTTGCACTCCGCTCCGTGCTCAAGTCGCACTGCACGAAGGAATCCTGGGCCGTTGAGGAGCGCGACAAGGCGCTCGAGATCATCCGCACGGCGCTCATGAACCCGGCCATTGCTGACCGGGTCTTGCATGTCGAGTATGAGAGTCTCGGTCTACTCCCAGAGATGGCTTGGCAGCGCATCCTCAACTTCGCCAAGATCCCTATCCCCGCGGATTACGTGCCTCCCAACTTCAAGTCCGCCAACCATCTTCTGTAGAAAAGTTGTGCGCGCGCGTTGGTGGGAACCCCCGATCGTCCTTCTCCACTCCTTTAAATCTGTAACCTAATACCGTCACGGTGTGACACGATGCCACAAGTGGAACCTTGCCAAGCTTCGCGGCACTGTGCTGCTCATGCCCATGGCACGGCCATCCATGCTCGCTCGCTGGCCGCAGCCAAAGCCGCCAAGGCCTGGGCCGCTCACATTCACGGGGCCACCTCCTCCACGGTCAGAGTCACGGTCACGGTCACGGGGTCATCGAAGAAGGATGCACGCATGCCGTTGTGCTCTTCAGGTCGTGCGTGTCGTCATCTGGACCGCGAACTTTGTGTTGTGAATGCTTGCGGCAAGCTGCGGCAAGTCGCGAAGCCAGCTTCGAGTAGCTCTCTCTCGCCACTTAGGTTAGCTAGCTAGAGTGGCCAACTGCGACTAACATCCTCCGCGTCAGGCCTCGGTGCCAATCGCCGCGTCACTCCGCGGTGCTCTTGTTGTCCTCGTTCGTCATTGTAGTCTACTAGTAGCTTTGCTCGCGAACCGTGCCTACAAACCCGCTCCGGGTCGCCGGCGCGGCGCCGGGGCGCGCGCGGGCAGCGCGATGTCGCGGGCGCGGTCGTCGGCGGCGGCCTTGTCGCCGCTCGCGCGGCCATGCCCGTCACCGCTCGCGCGGCTGGCGCCGCTGGCGCGCAAGGCCGTCGTGGTCGCGGCAGCCATCACGCTCGTGGTGGCGCTCGTGGGCCACGCGCGCGAGGCCGCGGCTGCGGCGCAGCAGAGGGACCGCGGCGAAGAGTGGGCCTCCAACCTGCGCGCCTGGATGCGCGAGTCGAAACGGCTCGGCGAGAGCAGCGAGCGCGCCGGGGTGATGAACGAGGACGACCTGTGGCGCCAGCACAAGCGCAGGGGCAAGGCGCACGAGCTGGGGAGCACCGAGACCATCTTCGTGCTGGGGCCCGAGTCGAGCGGGACGCGCTTCTTGAGCAGGAGCCTGGCGAGCGCGCTGGAGCCCAACATGACCTGGGACGGCGAGCGCCCGGCGTGCTTCACGTACGTGAACGCCTCGGCGCAGCGAGCAACGCAGGTCCAGCACATCTCGCTGCCGTGGGGCGGTCGTTGCGAGACGCAGGACAACATGTACATTGTGGAGTCTGTGAACCTGTGTGAGGCGTCCTCCTTCCAATACGAGCGCTGGTTCGTGCACGTGCGCTCGCTCCTGGGCGAGTTCCCTCGTGCCCGCGCCGTCTTGCTAACACGCGAGCCGGCCTTTGCGCTGCGATCCGTCGCTCTTCAACACCATTGCCAGATGGAGGACCGCGCCCGCGCCGAGCAGGCAACCGCGCTCTGGATTATTAGCGAGGCGCTTGCCGACGAGTCCATCGCCGACCGCGTGCTGCACGTCCAGTACGAGAGCCTCGCCTCGGTCTTTAGCTACGAGTGGCAGCGCCTGCTTGATTTCACCGGGATTGTCCCGCCGCCCGGCTTCACGCCGCGTCCCTTTGTCTCCGGCAACACCTTGCGCTGGTCCCCGCGCCGCGCAGTGGGCCCCGGCAACTGACTGAAGTTTTGATTTCTACCACCCACCGTACCCTTGGTGGTACCCCTGGTACACAATTTGCTTTCTTCTTTTTTTTTCTGATGATAGTTACCCGCGTTCTTGTCTCGCCGAGCCGCCTGGCTGCCGGCTGAAAACCTTTGCGCGCCTTTGCTACGAATCAGAGGTTCTCCCCCGGCGCCTTTCCCCCCTCGGCAGCGCCGTCTCTCTGAAAAAGGCTCCACGCGGGCTCTCCCCAAGATAACGCACTTGTGGGACCGGCCCACAAGTAGGCCGAGGCCTAAAGCTCACTAAACTGGCACTTGCTGTCAACAGCCTCTCTCACGGCGAGGTTCACAGCAGTCACCACACGAAGGCGCGACGCGACACAGTGACACACTGCACACCGATCGAGCCTGCCTCTGCAATGCACCCGGCTTTACTACTTTTTTAATACCGGCGCGGCGCCGCCGAGGCCGACACGCAGTACCATCGGCAGACTGCCACGCTCGCCCTCGGCGGCGGCAGCGGCGGCGGCGGCAGCGGCGACGGCCGAGGCCAGGCCCGCTCAGAGCCAGCGGCCACGTATGCCGCGCGGCAGCCTCGGCACGAGCGCGGCGGCCGTGGCGAAGCCGGTCCTCGTGGCGGCGGTGCTGCTGTTCACGCTGCTGTCGACCAGCGCGAGCCGCGGCGCCGCGCCGGAGGCTGCGGTCCTGCGCGAGGCACCCGTGCTGCAGCAAACGGACGTGGTCACGGCGGCACCGGAGGCTCGCGTAGCGCACCAGGCCGAGCCGCCGGCCGAAGCGCGAGAGGAGCTGCAGCCGCTCGTCCTGTACGTGGTGGGGCCGGAGTCGTCCGGCACGCGCTTCGTCGCGAGCAGCCTAGCGCTGCAGCTAGGGTCAACATCGTGGGACGGCGATAACCCGCCGTGCTTCAGGTCCGTCGCCGACGAGGTGCAAATTCAGCATGTGTCGCTGCCCTGGGGCAGGGTGGCGTGCAGTATGGACGAGCCCGTCCTGGAAGTCGTGGACCTGTGCGAGAGGCTCCCGAGGCCAGGGCGGTGGTTCTTGAACCTCACATCTGCGCTCCACGAGCGGTCCTCTGCCCGCGCCATCGTCCTCACGCGCGGCCGAACGTCCTCGCTCAGGTCCGTGATTGGCGCGCACTGCGCAGACAATAAAATTGCTCGCGGCGAGCAGGACCAGGCGTTCGACATCGTACGAGAGGCGCTGGCTGATACTGGCCTCGCGAGCCGCGTGCTTCACGTGCAGTACGAGGCGCTCGGCTTGGTGCCTCTCCACGTTTGGACGGAGATCTTCCGCTTCGTTGGCTTGACAATTCCAGACAACTTTCTGCCCCCAGCCTTCATGCCTGGCAGAGGCGACACGGCGATGAATGGTCCATAAGGACGGCGACGAGTGGTCCATGAGGACTTTTACGGCTCGGTGCCTCTTAACCGTGTGGACGGAGGGATCTTCCACTTCGTCGACTTGACGGTTCCGGACGCCACCAACCTTCAAGCCCCCGCGGTGGCACTTCAACATGATGAAGACGGGCCATGATGACCTTTATTGATTTTAATACCAAGAAAATGGGCGGCTTCAGAGCGAAGGCTTATTGCCAGACACGACAACGTCCGGCACAAAGGTGTCCGGGACATCTGAGCTGATGAACGGCAAGAGCCGGCTTCATTCGATGGCGGGAAGAACGCCGTGGTTCTCGTTCTGGATGTGCGATAGTCGTGGGGCGATCTCTGAGTTCGCGAGCGCTTCATGGACAAGCTGGGGCGCTGTATCGCGCTCCGCAATGGCCGATTCCTCAGTTGTCACAGTGGAGTCGAAGAAAGACATGCCAGTGGCGCTCGACGATCCCGCCACCGGTGGCGGCACCCGGGCCCAGCGATGCATCTCCTATGCCATTTGAGAACAATAGGTCTGGCGGCCATGAGGCGACAACCTTTTTGCCCGACCTGAAGATGTCCTGAAATTGACGTCCCGCGTGCGTGCGCGCGCGGTGCTGGGGAGGCGTGCTCTGGCGTGTGCGACCTCCGAGCGTGCCCTTGGCAGTGCCTAGCTAGCTAGCACTTCTGCTTGGTGTAGGGAGCGTCTTGCGAGGTCTGGGCGGCATCCTGGTCGGGAGCAGATGGTTATAGGCTGAGCAAGCCGCCTCATAGCACGTCGGGCTCAAGCATGGCGTGCGGCTGCGACGCGTGCCGGGCATGCGGATGCTGCCCATCACGCAGAAACGTGCCTGCTCTAAAACGTATTCGTGCAAGAAGAAGCGCTACAGCGCCTGCGGCGAATGCCTAACCTAACGCAGAAGCCGACACTGTTGCCGAGGACGACGATGAAGAAGAGAGGAACTCAACTTTCGATCTCAGTGAGCTGGCGCGCGACGAGGACAAGATGTCGATGCTTGAGTACGCGCTGCACAGGGCTGAAAAGAGTTCGGGAGGTGCCGAGACTATGGCCGCTGAGCGGTGCATGGACGCGCGGCGCAAGGAGCGTGGGTGGGCACGCAGGCCAAAACACGGCCAGCTCTACGGGGTCAAGACGAACATAGAGCCCTGGCGCGAGCACATGCGCAAAGCCTTTGAAGCGGGTGTCAAGAACAAGGACGCGAAGCGCTCCGCCTCTGCCATCCTCGAGGATCTGGAGCTGGTGTTCCATTCAGGATGGACCTGCCGGGCGAGGCCAAGATCAACACGGAGCTCCCTCGGCTGTTTCGCCTTCAGAAGGATGACAAGCCGCTCACCACGCCACCGGGTCAAGGCATGAACCCTCTCCACGAGGCCACTATCAGGGAGGCCATCAACCCTGAAGCCTCGCACCCGCAGCGCCTCGGCTCCCTTCAGCTGGGCAGCCCGATCACGAGCGCTCAAGCGCTAATTACATCGCGGCTGAGCGGCGTCTCAATCGCGACTCTCGGCTTCGTGCAGAGTCTGCAGACTGCAGGGCAGTGCCGTGCGCCTGAGTACGGGTGCGTGTCGTTGATCTCACAGAGAGATCAACCACACGTCAGTGACCCTACCCTGCCTACGAGACGCCCAAGCCCGGCCGGAAGCCGACCGCCTCGGGCCCTTGGCCGGCAGCAGCGCGAGGCCGCCGCGGCCGCGGCCCTCGGCGTCCAGACAGTGGCCGTGGCTGTGGCTCTCGTGGTGTAGCCCTCCACCAAGGCTGCAGTGGCCGTCGCCCCGCGTGCCTCTCATCGCCCCGTGGCAGCCCTTCCACCAGCCCGCCGGCCTGCGCAGCAGCTCCCCGTCTGCACTGCGGTCGCCGCGCAGCCGCGCCCGCGCCCGCGCCGCGCGCCCGCGCGCCGCGCGGCTGGCCGGCCGGCCGGGCCGGGCACCGCCACGTGGCGCGTGCCGAGCGGGGGGCGCTCAGCGTCCTCGTCTCCAGGCGGCGCGCTCGCCCCCGCCTCGCCTCGCCTCGCCCCGCCCCGCCGCCCGCCCGTCGCTCCTCCCTCGCGCGCGGCGCGCCGCGCGCCCCGTCCTGCCGCGCTGCGCCGGGCTCGCGCGCCGCGGGCGAAGGCAGGCTGCCAGGTGGCAGGCGGGCAGAGCAGGCCGCCTCGGCGTCCGAGCTTGGCGCGCTTCAAGTTGGCGGGGCGGAGGCGCTTGGGTAGCGCGCGCCGCGCACCCGCGCGACTCGGACGCGCGTGCGGAGAGGAGAGGAGAGGAGGCGGCCCGGCGTCGGGACCGGTGCGCCTGCAAACAGCCTACGCAGGCCGCGGCGCCCGCGGGTGGCGGCCTCGTCGCGCCGCCGCAGGGAGGGCACGCAGGCCGGCATTGCCGCCTCGCGGCGCTCGCGGCACGGCGAGCACGCCAGGCAGTGCAGCTTCTCCTGCACGGGGAGGGGGGGGGGCTCCTGTTCGTCTCCAGGCGGTTCAGGCAGGCGGCGCCTCGTCTCGCCTTGCCTCGCCTCGCCTCGTCTCGCCTTGCCTCGCCTCGCCTCGCCTCGCCTCGTCTCGCCTCGCCTCGTATCGTCTTGCCTCGCCTCGTATCGCCTCGTCTCCACCGCCTCGCTCCATCTCTTCTCCCTCCAGCACTCCGGCCCGCCGCGCTCTCCTGCCGCGCTGCGCCTCAGGCTCTCGCTCACCAACTCCCTCGCTCATCTACGGCTTGAATTCGTCAGGCAGGCAGGCAGCATGGAGCTGCGGCGATGCTACGAGATGATATTCATGGCACTGGTGGGCCTGGTCGTGGCGGACGTCCTGCAGGCAGCGCCCACGCTGCCTTTCAACGCGGGCAAGCTACGCACTGAGCTCAAGGACGTGACGTCGCCCCTGGGGAGGACGAGTAAGAAGACGACGAGGGTGAATCCATTTTCCCCGTCTTCTTCGATGAAGGCGTCCGGCAAGATTCGCGCGCAGCGGGAGCAAAATGCTCGCATGAAGCTCGTACTCTCGTCAAACGCTACGGTTTCAAAGACGATCTACGTGGTGGGCCCTGAGTCCTCCGGCACGCGATTTCTGAGCCGTAGTCTGGCGCGGGCGCTCGAAGACTCCACCGGGTGGGTTGGCGAGGACCCGCCCTGCTACTCGTACAAGCATGAGGACGATACATACACGCAAATTCAGCATATCTCGCTGCCGTGGGGCTACTGGTGTACCGGTAGCCTCAACATCATCGACGACGTGGACCTGTGCTCCAGCAAGCGCCCGGGTCACGCGCGCTGGTTTATCGACGTCGAGAAGCTCCTGCTCAAGCGGCCAAATGCGCGCGTCGTCTTCGTCACGCGCGACCCGGCCTTTGCACTCCGCTCCGTGCTCAAGGGGCACTGCAGAAATGAGACATTGGCCGTTGAGGAGCGCGACACAGCGCTCGAGATCATCCGCACGGCGGTCAAGAACCCGGCCATTGCTGACCAGGTCTTGCATGTCGAGTACGAGAGTCTCGGTGTGCTCCCTGAGATGATTTGGAAGCGCATCCTCAACTTCGCCAAGATTCCCATCCCTGCGGATTACGTGCCTCCCAACTTCAAGTCCGGCAACCATCTCCTGTAGAGAAGTCGTCGCGCGCTTTGGTGGGAAGCGTCGGTCGTCCTTCTCCACAGGAAACCAATTGTGTCAACAGTAAGTTAGTCTTCGTCACGGTGTGGCACGATGCCACACGTGGAAGCTTGCCAGGCTTCGCGGCACTGCGCTGCTCATGCCCATGGCATGGCCATCCATGCTCGCTCGCTTGGCCTCCCTGCAGGCCGCTGCCAAAGCCGCCAACGCCTGGGCCGCTCACATTCACGGAGCCACCTCCTCCACGTCACGGTCACGGTGGGAGAAGGATGCTCACAGGCCGTTGTGCTCTTCAAGTCCTCACAAGCCCTAACCTAGCCTAAGTTAGAGCGTGGCGTGCGTGCCGTCATCATCGTCCCTCTTGGTCCGCGAACGTGTGACAGCTTGCGGAAAGCTGCGACTCTGGGCGGCGCCGCAGTCAACGCAGCAAGCGGAAGTTGCCGGATTCGAAGATGTCCGGCACAAAGGTGTCTGGGACTTGGGCGCGGATGAACCGCAAGATGCGGCTCCATACAACCTCGGGAAGTATCCCAAGGGTCTCATACTGTATGTGCAGTAGCCGCGGGGCAATGTCCGTGTCCGCGAGCGCTTCTTGAATGAGCTGTAGCGCTTTGTCACGCTCTGCAATGGCGCGTTCCTCTATGGTACAATGGAGGCGCTGGTTGACAGACCGGAGCGCAAAGGCTGGATGACGAGTGACGACAATCACGAGGGCGTCTTTGTGCTTGCGCATAAGCGAGCTGATATCGAGCTGCACACGCCCGCTCAGCGGGTTCGAGCAGGTGTCGCCGTCCCTGATGACACGCGCTTTGTCTTGACACTGAGAGTTCGTGGGCATGGAAACGTGCTGGATGGTGGTGTATGTGCTCGCCCGGTCCAAATGTTTGTACACGAAGCAAGGGGGAGTCTCGCCCCCCCCACGTCGTGTTCGGCTCGAAAATGTGCGCCACAGCGCGGCTCATGAACCGTGTGCCGCTGGACTCCGGTCCCATCACGTAGATCTTCTTCACCACGGGGCGGGGCCACCCCTTCTCGACTTTTCTCCTGAAGGTCTCGACGCGCCTTGTCAGGACGCGCGATGCGTACAGTACTTGGAACTTCTCCGACCGAAATCCGAGCGCTACTGGCCGAGGCTGGCCCGAGACCGACTGCGCATTTTCCATGTTCTCATGCAGCCTGGCAGCCGAGATACCGCCGGGCGTCTTCCCCGTCAGGTTCCCGCCCCTCATCACCTGCGGCGCCGTGCTCGCGAACGTGGCGATGCGGCCCCACTCGTAGTCGGGAAGAGCGAGAATACTCTCGTAGGAGACGTGCAGCACACGCCTGGAGATCTCATCGTCATCGAGTGCCTCCACCATGAGCGCATGCGCCGCATCGCGCTCTCGGCTCGCGAGCAGAGGCACCTCGCACTTGGGGCCCATCGTCGCATCTCGCAGGGCCGTCGCCGATTCCCGTGTCACGAGCACGACGCGGGCGTCTGCCCGCGCGCGCAACAGGCTCACCACGCTCGGGAGGACGCGCCCATCGGTCTTATTTTCGCCGCTGCCGCCGCGATCGCACAAGTCCATCTCGTGCACGACCCTGGGCACGCCGCGCTCCTCCGTGCACGTCTCGCCAAAGGGCATCGGCACGTGCTGGACGATGACAGACCGCGTGCCGTGCTTCACCGCGACGCAGCCCTGAGTGAATGATGCCTTCTCCTCGGCCTCGCCCTGAAGCCCCCCTGCGATGTGCTCTGCGACCAGTTGCGCGCCAGATGCTTCCGTGCCCATCACAAAGACAACGACCAGCTCCGGCGACGTTGGCGCCAGCAGCTCACCTTGCGATAGCGCTGGAGGCGGCGGCGACGGTGGCAGCGACGGAGGCGGTGATCGCGAGGCCGACAGCACCTCCGCGCGAGCCACCATGGTCGTAGTGTCCCCCTGGGACGCGGCCTGCGCGACCTCGCTCGTGCCGAGGCCGCCCAGGCCCGCCGCAGCGCCCTGGCCTCGTCTCAACTTGAGTCCCGTCGCTGCGACGTTCGCCGCAGTGGCCGCTCCAGCTTCGAGCCCGCCGAAGTTGACCACGAGGCCAGCGACAGTCACGGCGGCCGCCAAGACGAACAGCAGGATCATCCAGCCCCGCGAGCTCGTGCTCGTCCTTGGCACCGCCGCTTCCAGCATCGCCGCGGTGGCGGCGCCGGCCCGCGCCCGCGCCCTGCTGCAGCCGTGGCCGGGCCAGCCCAGCGGCTGACTTTCGCGTTCTGCGGCAACGCGCCGCGAGCGTGCCGCGGTCGTTGTCTGACTGTGGCTCGGAGTCCGCGTCCACGTCGTCCTGTGACAGAGCGGCCACGAAACCCTTGCGCCTGCGCGACGTTGCGCTTACGACGAAGCGAAGCGTCGGCGACTGCGATTGCGGTCTGCGCTCACGGTCAAGGCGCTTTCGTCGCGCTCATATGCAGCACTGTGCAGAACTTCCGCTCCCAGTCCTGACATGAGTCAGGGCTCCTTTCGCTAATTGAAAAGCACAGGACTCGTAGCGCTCCGTAGCCAGCACCTTCACCTTCATCGAGAGGCCCGCGTAGGTGCTCTGTACTGCCACGCTGCGCCCACCTGCAGGTCTCCCGTGCTGCCGTCGCCAACGAGACGCCGCGAAAGCTTCTTTCCTCGTTTTTGTCCTCGCAGCCAGCCGCAGCTTGAAGCAGGCATCCTCGACCGCAGCCCTGCCAGCGTCGGCCTCGGTCAGACATTCATCACCAGCCTGCCGCCGGGCCAGTCACGGCGCTCTGCGGCCACAGCCGCCTGCACTGCAAGCAAGTCAAGTCCTGCCCGTTGCGCGTGCAGCTCAGTGCTCACTGTGACTGGCAGACTGTCATCATCACAGCCTGACTCCGGGTCGGCGCCTCCACGCCCTCGCGCGCCGGCGGGCCCGGCCTCCCTCGATTCGCAGCAGCTTCGCGGCACTGCGAGTCGCAGCACGGCAGCACTTGACTCAGGCTGTGCAGTGAATGTCACTGTCCCGTCCTTAACGTTAACTAGAGCCGAGTGGCGGTGGGAGTGCCAGTGGTGGCGGTGTTGTACGCCGTTCACCTTGGCGCTGTTTGGACGCCCGCCGCCTCGCGCAGACTGCAACCGAAGATGGCGCGGCGCGCGGCGGCGGCGGCGACGGCGCGGCGGCAGCACGGCGGCGACGGGCGGCGGCGGGCCCCAGGCCAGGCCCAAGCCTGGCGCTGGTGGCCACCGCGGACCCGCTCGGCCCAGATGCTGACGCTGGCGGTGGTGTGCACGGTGATGCTACTGGCCGTGCGCACGAAGCGCGCCTTCTTTGAGGCCATGAAGACCAAGCGCCACCAGCGGCTCAAATTGGCGTCGCTGATCGACCCGTGGACGCTGCTTGACTCTGCCGTGGCCGCCAGCGGCGAGGTCGGGCTCGTGCGCCAGGCGCACGGCGGCGTGGTCTATGTCGCCGGCACCGAGGCCTCGGGCGCGCGCAAGCTCGCGGAGCGCGTGGGCGCGGCTCTGCAGGGCGAGGCGGTCTTCTGGGAGTCCAAGCGGCCGGCCTGCATGGAACTTGAGTACGGGTCTGGGCGCCGCGCGCAGGTGCAGCACCTGTCGCTGCCGCTCGGGCTCTCGTGCGAAGAGGCCGGCGCGACGACAGCCACGGTGGTGGACGACGTGGACGCGTGCGGCGACTTGCCGCAGGGTCGCATCTTCCCGAATGTGACGCAGCTCTTGCGCCGCGACGCGTCGGCGCTCGCCATCGTGATGACGCGCGAGCGGCCCGCGGCGCTGAGGGACCGCACCATGCCGGGCCCGTGCCAGGATGTGGAGATTGGCCTCGCGGAGGAGAAGACGGCGTTGGCGCTCGTCGAGGAAATCTTTTCTCAGCCCGACATTGCACAGCGCGTGCTGCACATCCAGGAAGAGAGCCTTTCAACCGTGCCCAGCTTCGAGTGGACGCGCATCGTCCAGTTGATCTTGGCCCACGCGAAGCGCACTGTTAAAGCGCGGCCGACGCAGGCGCCCACCAAGGCACATACGGCAAGCTTTGACGGGAAGGGGAGTGCGGCTGTACGGAGGCACGCGCCCAAGTCGGCTATCTTTACGGAGAGGGCACCGCTTGGCGGCGTTCTTGTCTTCGGCACAGAGGCCTCCGGGGCTCAGCTCGTGGCGCGGAGCATTGCCAAGGCGATCCAGCGCGACGCACTATGGGACGAGACACGGCCCAACTGCATCGGTGTGAGGACGAGCGCCAATAGGACCATCACCGTGCAGCACGTGGCTCTTCCCTTTGGCGAGCGCTGCCAGCGGGGTGGCGAGGTCCCCCGGGTACTCAATGCAAGCGTAGACTTTTGCAATGACGCCATGCTGCCCCCCGGGAGGTGGTTTGCGAGCCCGGCGCAGATGTTGCGCGAGCAAGCTGGCGTGCGCGGCGTCTTTGTTACCCGCGAGCACCATGGCGCGCTCCGCGACCCGCGCTGGGCACGGCCCTGCCAAGACCCTCTGCTCGGTCCGCAAGAAGAGTTGACGGCACTCGGTCTCGTTGTGGATGCGCTGACCGAGTGGAAGGATCGGGGCCGTGCGCTCCATATTGAGCAGGAGAGCATCAATGCGGTGCCGGCGTTCGAGTGGTCGCGCCTGGTCGACTTTCTCAGCCTGGGGAAGGAGGAGCTTCGGGACATGGAAGCCTGGGACCCTTTGTGAGCCTGGAGAGAAAAAAGTCCTTGGGGACTTGAAAGCTGAGAGGACGTTGACTCATTGTCATTAGCTTCTGAAAGGAACCAACGAGAAAGAGAGAGAGAGAGAGAGAGAGAGAGAGAGAGAGAGAGAAAACAGCATTCGCGGCGCGCGGGGAGCGCGCACACGGTGCTCTTAGCATTGATAAAGGGATTCAATTGATCAGTCCTGCTTGACGGCGGCCTCCTGTGGCTTCCAGAACATGATATCGCGCAGGCGCGCGAGGTTGGCGAGGGCGCGGAAGATAAAGCCTGGCGCAAAGGGCAGGCCCCAGAGCGGCTCGCCGATGATGAGCGCAAGCGGCGCGCCTTCGAAGCTGACGCAGGCCCAAAAGAGGATAGTCTTGTTGCCAAGGTAGAGGCGCACAATGGCGCTGCCGGGCATCTCCTTCTGGTGGATGTTGCGCACCTCGGACAGGTACATGACAACACCGTGCGCAACAATCTCCACCATGACGAGGCAGGCGTAGAAGCCAGCCGCGGCGAAGGTGCCATATGGCTTTTCGAGGTCCTGTAGCACGCGCTGCGCGGCCAGGTGCAGGCAGAGCGACGTGCTGACGCGGTCGATGATCATGTCCAAGTAGTACCCGAGCTTGGACGTCTGGTTGAGCGCGCGCGCCGCAATGCCGTCAAAAGCGTCCAGCACGTAGCTCAGCGAGTACCACATGGCGAAGCGCCATCCATCGCCCTCCTCGAAGGCCACGTACGCCAGGTACAGAAAGGCCACGCGCACATAGTCGATGATGTTTGCCACGTACAGCACCACGGGCACCTGCATCGTGCCAGCGGCCGCCTCACGGTCAGTGCGCAGCGCGCGACCCCGTGCGCCGCGCCTCGCCGCCGCCTGCGCCGCGCGCACGACCGCTGCGCCTGCGAGAGCGCGCCGGGAGCCTGCCCTGCCAGAGAGGTTTGGAGCGAGGTCCGAAGTCCTGGCGCGCGTCCAGAATGTTTCAGACAGTCCCGGACGCCGCAGCGACGCGCCGCGGCGTCCCAGCGCTCGCTCGCGCGCGGCCGCGCCTTCGACCCGCTGCGGAGAGGCGCAACCTGCGCCGCGGATGAGCGTCCCTTCGCTCGGCAAGCCCACCCCGGCCTGCCACCTCGGTGGGACCTGTCGAGCAGAGCAAACACCAAAGTCGTGTCAACGTCTCGTGGGCCTGCGCGAGCTGGGCTTGCTTGCGCGGTCCAGGGATTGACTGAAGCGAGAAGGGCGCGGGGGGATGGGCGCGTCGGCGTCCGTGGCCCTGCGCGAGCAAAATGCCGACCTGGCGACACTCGCGGAGGAGGTGCGTGCGTTGGAGCACGCCGACCTGATGGA
Source organism: Thraustochytrium sp. TN22 (assembly GCA_013306675.1). Taxonomy (NCBI): domain Eukaryota; class Bigyra; order Thraustochytrida; family Thraustochytriidae; genus Thraustochytrium; species Thraustochytrium sp. TN22. Next base: position 14,772 of record JABLUY010000210.1, on the reverse strand, counting down.
CGCCGCCGAGACGTTTTTGCTGGATGTGCTGGCACGCGAGGCTGCCACGGCGCGCTGGAGCGTGAAGCTGTACGGCGCGCTCGAGGTCATGTCGAGCGCGCTGAGCGGGCCTGAGCCCGGGCTGTATGTGCTCGCGCGCGCGGGCAGCGAGGCGCGCGCGGTCTCGGCCGTGGTGCATGATACAACGGTGCCGTCGTGGGGCGGCGAGGAGCTGGTGCTAGACAAGGTCAGGTTGGCGGATGAGGTGGTCGTGCAGCTTATGGACTCCAAGGGCCGCGCCGAGGCGTCCCCTGACGAGGATGCAATCGTGGGTAGCGCTACCGTCCTTGCAGACGAGAACTGGGGCCACTCGGCCCTGCTGGACCTGGCTGCGGCTGGGTCGTTGCCCTTCGCTGCGCGCCTCCTGGTGAGCGTGGACGGTTCCGCGCCATGGCTGGAACCTCGTGACACAACGAGCGACGCCGCTCTCCAGAATGCTGGAATGCACGAGGCGGAGGCCGCGGTTGCGGAGCTGCTGCAGGAGATGCCTACGTCTGGCCCGCGTGAGGACTGCATCCGTGTGCTCAAGGGTGCGCTTCAGTTGATCCGCGAGTTTGCGGCAGCACAGGTGGCGAACCCAGTCGAGTTCGCGCTCAAAGAAAAAGGTGAGCACTCTAGTCTTCTGCATCGTCTATGGTCGAGCGTGCGGGCCGGTGAGCTGGACACCCTGCTTGCGGAGCTGTGCTCCTTGGCAAGTCCCGATGGCCTGGAGCAGCTTGCGCAGAGACGGCAGCAGGCGCTTGCGCAGATGATGGTGATGCCACAGCAGCTGCAGCAAAATCAGGAGCAGCTGCAGCTACCGCAGGAGCAGCAGGAACAGCCGCAGCTACAGCTACCGCAGCAGCTACCGCAGCAGCTACCGCAGCAGCAGCAACAGCAGCAGCAGCAGCAGCAAGTTTCACAGATCGAGCAGCTCCTGCAACTGCCCCCGCCTGCCAAGGCGGCTGTCGTGCGGCGGGAGATTCGTGAAATGGGCGACGAGGATCAGATGCGCTTCGTGGAGGCGGTGCAGCACCTGATGAAGAGCGACGAGACGGGCGGATCCGAATGGCTGCGGTTGGCCGGGTACCATGGGTGGCCGAGCAACGCGGGACGCGGGTACTGCGTGCACCGCGCAGAGGCCTTTCCTGGCTGGCATCGCGCATACCTTTTGGAGATGGAGGTGGCTTTGCAAAAGGCAGACCGCGCGCTGGGGCGCGACGGCCGCATGGCGCTGCCATACTGGGACTTTGCGCGGTACGAGGTGCGCGGGCAGGTGGTGCCACACTGCGTGCGCAAGGCATTTGGGGAAGATTTTCGTTTCCCGGAGAACTTCTTTCCTCCCTCCGACGAGAGCGACGAGGAGCCGTCCGGGCGCGTGAAAATGTTCATGGAGACGCAATTCTCGCGACTGAACTCGGACCGGCGTGTGCTGCGCAAGCTGCAGAGCGGCGAGGTGCGCGAGAAGTCGCGCGCGTGCCTGGACGCGGTGCAGAATTCGGAGCACTGGCAGCACGCGTCGACGGAGAACCGCGCGGGCGAGTCGGTGGAGTCGCCGCACAACGCGACGCACAACTGCCTCGGCTTCCCGTTAACGTCGCTGCGGTTCGCGGCCTTCCACCCGATGTTCTGGCTGCTGCACTGCAACGCAGACCGGCAGTACGAAAAGTACCTGCAGATGGAGGGCCGTGAGGAGTGCATGGCGGAGCTTCGCGCGCATCAGGCGGCCGCGGCGGAAGCCGAGACGTCCCGCGAGAACCTCTTTTTCAAGGAGCTGGCGCCCTTTGCGTTGCCGGAGGCGCTGGGCGGCGGGCCCTTCATGCTGGAGCACACGCTACTGCCTCTGGCAGAGCTGGGCTACGCGTACGACGCGCTGCCAGCGCGGCCCAAGCAGCAGCTGCGCGAGCGGCCGGCGTTCGCGCTCTTCCGCGCCGTGGACGTGGCGACCAAGCTGCGCGACCCCAGCGGCGAGATGAAGAGCTTCGACCTGCACGTGTTTCTGCGGCCGGCGGCGCTAGGCGACGAGGAGGTGTCGGCGCGGCGCGCCGAGGTGCAGGCCGCCGTGGAGCGCGGCGACGCGGACGCCTTTGGCGCATGGGCCGAGGAGGTCGCGGCGTACGCGGGGGCCTGCTCGCTCTTCGGGGGCAAGGGCCCTGCGTGCGCAAATTGCCGCGAGAACCGCGTGGTGGACGCGCGCGTCGAGCTGCACGCCGTGCTGGCGCGCCTTGGGCTGGCAAGCCGACACGAGGCGGTTGTGCTGGCCACGGTCTGCGAGGACGAGTGCGGCCAGCTTGTGATGCTGGAGGACGTGCAGGCGGTCTTCGGGCCAGACGTGGAGATCCCTGCGCCCGAGCTGGTCGGCCCGGCCGAGGACGCCGCGGTGAGGGCCACCTCCATTGTGCAGGGCGCGCCCAAAACGGCGGCGGCCGCCGTGACTGGCGTGCAGTCGCTCTTGGCGCGGCGCGGGTTCTACGGCGGCGCGTTGGACGGCGACGCGGGTATCAAGACGGGCGCGGCCATCGCTGATGTGCAGCGCTTTGCCGGTCTTCGGCAGGACGGCGTGGTGGGTCCGGTCACGAGGGCGTCGCTGGCAGCGCTACGCTTTGACGCGCGCGCGGATGTGGCGGAACCTGTGGCAGCCGCGCTCGAGACCTGCCCGAAGCAACTCACGTACCACCTCGGCCCAAGCCCCGGATACCTGGCGCGCGCCGACGTGGAGCGTGACGTGGAGGAGGCGCTGGCGGAGTGGTCCAGCTCTGGCAAGGTGGCCTTTGAGGTGGCTGCGAGCCGCGAGGCCGCCGACGTGGTGATTGGCTGGGCCGACCACACGGCTGCCAACGCCATGGTCTTTGACGGGCCGGGTGGCGAGCTGGCCCGTGCCGATGCGCGGTCCATCACCTTTGATGCTGCGGAGCGCTGGGTCTGCGCGTCTTCGTCTGTGCGGCACGCCCCGCGTCCCCGTCCCGGCGCGCGCCGCTTCGTGCTCAAGGCGGTCTGCTTGCACGAGGTGGGCCATGTGCTTGGGCTCCAGCACACGGTGTCGGGCATTATGGCGCCGTATTACTCGGCGGCGCGGGTGTCACTCTCCGACCAGGACAAGGCTCTGCTGTAAGAAGGAAACAGTCAGTACAAAGCCGGCGCCACGATTGGAGCCGCAAAAAGAATGTGACGTCAGAAAGTCATTGGCTTTTGGTCGCGTCCTCGTCCTGCCCGTCTCGGCGACGACATATTCCACTGCATGGACAACTAAGAAGCTGCCAGGTTGGTTGCTCATGTCGAGTCTTGGAGTACTGGAAAACTTGTTTTTGAAGTTAGAGCTTGGACTTGAGCTGCTTCTGTTGCTCCGACAGAATGCCCTGCTTCTCGATGATGTCACGGATCTCGCGCTTGACAATCTTGCCGGTAGCGCCGCGCGGGAGCTGCTCGGGCCAGATGTAGAGGTGCGTGGGCTGCTCGAAGCGGGCGAGGTCCTCGCACTTGGTGCGAATCTCCTCGAGCGTGAGCTTGGCGCCGCGCTTGGGGAAGACGACGATGCCAACCTCCTCGCCGAGCGTGGGATGGGCCACGGGAATGGCGGCGACCTCGGCGACGCCAGGGTGCTGATAGACGCCGTCCTCCACGGCGACGCAGGAGATATTCTCACCACCGCGGATGATAATCTCCTTGGTGCGGCCGCCGAGGTAGAGGTAGCCCTCGCTGTCCACGTGACCGACGTCACCGGTGCGCAGCCAGCCGTCAGCCGTAATGGTGGAGGCGGTGGCCTCCGGGTTGTTCCAGTACTCCTTGAGGATTGCGGCGCCATGGACCATGACGTTGCCCTTGGTGCCGGTGGGCACGGGCTTGTCGTTGTCGTCCCAGATGGCGATCTTCATGCCAGGCACGGCGCGGCCGCAGCTCGTGGGGCGCTGGCGGTAGGTCTCGCCGTCGTTGAGGCAAGTGAGCGCGTTGGTCTCCGTCATGCCAAAGCCCTGAATGGAGCTGGACTTCTTGAAGTTCTTGTCGATGTCGGCCACCATGGTGGAGGGCGGTGCGGCACCGCCGCCGCCAGCGGACTCGAGCGAGCTGGTGTCGTACTTGCTGAAGTTAGGGTGGTTCATCATGTCGAGCACCATGGTGGGCACGCCGGTAAAGTTGGTAAGCTTCTCGCGCTCGATGAGCTGGAGCGCGCGCTCAGGCTCCCACTTGCTCATCATGACGAGCTTGCGGTTGGCAACGATGGAGAGCAGAAACACCGAGTGCAGGCCGGTCGCGTGGAAGAGCGGCACGTTGAGCAGAATACCCTTGGTGGCCGGGTCCTCCTGCGGCAGCTTGGTCAGATCGAACGGCTCGCCGGCCTGCAGCGCGGCCAAGGCCTTCTGGCGAAAGCCGAAGCCAACGCCGCCCAGCAGTGCGTGCGTGATGGAGCGGTGCGTCAGCACGACGCCCTTGGGGTGGCCGGTCGTGCCGGAAGTGTACATGATGAGCGCGTTGTCGTCTTTGCCGGCCGGAAAGGGCGGCATGGCCTCGCCGTCGTGCGCCTGCACCGCCTTGTTGTAGGGCGTGAGCTTGGCGTGTGGCTTGACGCTCTCGACGCCAGCCTCGTCGAATAGAAGCACGCGCTGGAGGCTGCCGAGCTGGTCCAGGATGGGCTCGATGAGCTTGTAGCGATCCAGGTCGCAGAGCACGACCTTGGAGCCCGAGTTGTCCAGGCCGTACTGCAGCTCCTTGGTCTTCCACCACGAGTTCATGGGCACGCAGGTGGCGCCCACGCTGGTCGACGCGATGATGCCGATCGCGTACTCGTTGCGGTTCTTGGACACGATCGTCACGCGGTCGCCCTTTTGCACGCCGTAGTCCTTGACCAGCGCCGCGCCCAGCGCCGCCGCCGCCTTGAACACCTGCCGGAACGTCAGCCGCTCATCCTCGCACACCAGGAAGAGGTTGTCCAGCTTGCCGTTCGCCTCCGGGATGCCGTAGATCTGCGGCAGCGTCTGCGGCCCGTTCAGAAACACCGGGTACGTCACGCCCTCGTGGTGCGGGGCATGCCGCTCCGGGAACGAGACCGTCTCCTCGCGCAGCTCCAGCAGCGACCCGGGCAGCAGCACCTTGGCGTCCGCGTCCTCGTACACGCCCATCTCGCCGGCTCGGTGTCTCACTGTCAATCCCGCGACGGCCCGTCACCCGCGCCGGTTCCAGCTTTGATTCTGCCGGCCTGCTGCGCCCACGCGCCGCGCGCCACGCCTTTCACCGTCAGTGCAGTGCGTGCAGAGCAGTGAGCGCTTTGGCACGGGCAGGCGACGTCGCCGCAGCCGATGATGGGACTGAGCCTGAGCGTGAGGGGGGGATCGGACGTTGCCAATCGACCATTGCCAGAGTCAAGTTGCCGCGCGATCAATGCTTTTGCGCGAAGCCTGTGTCAAGCCTTGGCCCGCCACGGCCACTGCGCGGCTGCGACGCCAAGCTCTAGCAAGCCCCGGCTTGGGGTGGTTTGGCAACTTTGGCTCGTACAAAGATCGAAGATTTGGAGCGCTCGGGTGGACTGGCGGAAGCACGAGGAGGGGAGCGAACGCCGCAGCCAGCGACAACCAGCGACAACGAGCGACATGAGAGCAAGGGCGAGAGCGGGAGCGGGAGCGAGAGCGAGAGCGAGAACGAGAGCGGGAGCGGGACATGGAGCGAGAGCGGGAGCAGGAGCAGGAGCGAGAGCGAGAGCGGGAGCGAGAGCGAGAGCGAGAGCGAGAGCGAGAGCGAGAGCGAGAGCGAGAGCGAGAGCGAGAGCGAGAGCGAGAGCATGGGGCATATTAATTGTATTGTACAATGTATAGTACGAACGCTGCGCAGCCCGATCATGCAGTAGGCCCAGGCCTTCAAGCGTACGCACTGCAGCGCCTCTTTGCGAACGGATTGTGCGACCACTGACACTGCAATAACGTAGCACCGCCACACACTCGTCCTCGCCTGACAGTGAGTCCCCTCCCCTCCGCTCCGAGTCCGCTCCGCTCCGCTCCGCTCCCCCCCTCTCCTGCCGCGCCGCCGCGCATTTGTGGGCGGGTCCGCTGGGGCGCCGAACCGCCGGGCGTCGAGTCCGCCGCAAGGAAGGGTCGGGCGGACTCACGGTCCAGATGTGCCTTGTCTTGTCTTGCCTCGTGCCTTGCCTTGTCTTGCCTTGCCTTGCCTTGCCTCGCCTCTAGCTAGCTAGCGCTGCGCAGCAGAGCACCAAGCACGCAGGGCACTGCTCGCAAACTGGCAAAGGTCTAGCTAGCAAGGCTCGCGAGCAGCAGCGGCGAAGCCATGGCAGATGCGGCGGCGCTCGAGGCGGCGATGCGCAAGGTGTTCGCGCCCGGGACCCGGCTGGAGCTGCGCGAGGAGGTGATCGCCTTTCCCGGGGGCAGCACGCCGCACCACGAGGGCGTCAAGGTGCAGGTGTTCCCGAACGGGCCGCAGACGCTGCTGGACATCTTCGCGGTGCCCCGCACGCGCGGCGCGCTGGACGAGGAGTTCCTGGTCTACGAGGATGATCGCCTCACCTTCAGGCAGGCGTTCGAGCAGGCGGCGGCCCTGGGCGCCGCGCTGGTGGAGGACTATGGCGTGCAGCGGGGCGACCGCGTGACGATCGTGTCCAAGAACCGCAACGAGTACCTCGTGGCCTTTGTGGCCATCACGAGCGTGGGCGCCACGGCCGTGCCCATGAACTCGTGGTGGAAGACCAAGGAGCTGCAGTATGGCCTGGACAACTCGGGCTCCAAGGTGGTCATTTGTGACTTGGAGCGCTACGCGCTGATGGAGCCTATCCTGGACGCGTTGAGCGGCCTGGACCGCGTGTTGCTGCTGAGCGGGCCCGGCACGGACAGCGCGCGGCCGCACGCGAAGATGACCATGTACGAGGAGGCAGTGCGGCGGCACGCCGGTGCGAGCATGCCGGCGTTCCCGGGGAGCAAGGACGACAACGCCATCATCATGTACACTTCGGGCACGACGGGCCACCCCAAGGGCGTCGTGCTGACGCACCGCAGCGTGGCGCACGCCTTGACGTCGGCAGGCGCGCATAGCGCGCTGACGCGCGCCATCGCAGAGGAAAAGAAAAAGAGCGCTGGCGCCGCGACCGCCCCCAAGAAGACCAAGGCGGCGCCAGCCACGAGCAAGCCCAAGACCGTGGGCGGCGGTAAGGCCATCCTTTTGGCGGTGCCTCTCTTCCACGCAACCGGCCTGCACGCCGTCTCGTTGACGAGCATCCTGGCGTGCCGCAAGGTCGTCATGCTGAGCAAGTGGGACGCGGAACGCGCGCTGCAGCTCGTGGAGCGCGAGCGCATCACCAACTTCACGGGCGTGCCCACCATGGTGATGGAGATGATGAGCCACCCGAACTTTAACAAGTACGACACGAGCTCCTTTGAGGCGGTGGGCGGCGGCGGCGCTGCGCCGCCCAGCTCCATGCTCAAGACCATGGGCACCAAGTTCAAGAAGGCCTCGCCGCTCCAGGGCTACGGCATGACCGAGACCAACGCTTTTGGAACCATGAATGACGGCGAGTCGTACCGCGCCAAGCCCACGAGCTGCGGCCGCCCGGTGCCCTCGATCCAGGTCGCCGTCTGGGACGACGATGACAAGCCCGTTCCGGCCGGCACCAAGGGCAACGTGCTGCTGCGCGGTGCCTCCGTTCTCAAGGAGTACTGGCGCAACCCGGAAGCCACGGCCGCCACCGTCACGCGCGACGGCTGGCTTCGCACCGGCGACGTCGGCCACCTCGACGAGGACGGCTATCTCTACATTGGCGGCCGCACCAAGGAGATCATCATCCGCGGCGGTGAGAACATCTCCTGCGTGACCGTCGAGGACGCCGTCTACCAGCACCCGGGCGTCGCCGAGGCCGCTGCCATCCCCGTCCCCCACGAAACCCTCGGCGAGGAGGTCGGCATTGTCGTGTACCCGAAGCCTGGCTTCGAGAACATGACCCTCGAGGACGTGCGCCACGGCTGCGGTGACCTCGCCAAGTTCGAGCTGCCCACCCATCTCTACCTCTGGCGCGACCCCCTCCCCAAAGGCGCCACCGGCAAGATCCAGAAGCGCGACATCCGCGACATTATCGCCAAGCAGAACGTCCTCTCCGAGCAGCAGAAGCGCCCGCAGGCCAAGCTCTGATGTCGTCCTCTGCCCGCCGCGCGCACAGTGGAGAGGGGCCGCCTTGCCAGCAGTAAAGTAGTAACGCCACGCGCGCACAGAAATAACTAACTTAGCCTTCGCGATTCGACTTCGTTGCTTCTCTGGGCTCGACCCGACTCGGAGCGTCGGGCGCCCATGGGAAAAATCGACGCGGGCAGCCTGACCTGCAGACCGCAATCACGAGGCCACGCGGCGCGACGCGGCAGTCGCGGCGCGGCGCGGCGGCCAGCACCGGCCGGGCAGGCACTGCGCGCGAGGCGACGCGACGCGAGGCGACGCGGGGCGAGGCGAGGCGACGCGACGCGACGCGAGGCGAGGCGAGGCGAGCGACACGCGCGCTACGCGCACCGCGACACTGCGAGGCGAGATGGCGCCACGCGGCCTCGTGGCCTGGCTGCGCACGCGCAGGCGCCAGGCGGAGGACGAGGCGGCGGCCGCACGCCAGTCGCGCAGCGACCAGCAGGCAACGAGGGGCGCCACGATGCTACACGCTCCATACGGGCCTCATGAGGACGAGGCCGAGGTCGAGGTGATCGTCCTCGAAGACGACGACGACGACGACGACGACGACGACGATGCTAACGCCCAGGACTCGCCGCGCTCGAGGACGGGACGTGTTGCCGGATGCGGCCCTACATCCGCGCTACCTGAGGTCGCTACCGGCAGTTGCGCAAACCCGCACGTGAGGACGGGCAAGCGCAAGACACCGGAGGAAGGCTCGGCCGAATCTGGGCCCCGCGGCAAAGTGAGGCGCATCGACGTGGAGATGCCCGCGATGAAGTTCGAGCTGCCGGAGCACTTTGTCGATATTGAGCAGGACGCCTCTCTGTGGTACAGCGTGCCGGACAACGATGTCGTCAAGATGGATGAGCTGGCAGCGGTAGACGATGCAAGGTTGACGACGGGCGCAGAGACTGCAAGCGGACAAAGTCGAAGGGCGCCAGCTCCGTCTGCAAAGGGATGCAGGTCGCCTGGGTGCATCAGGTCCGTCGCATTGAAGGGGCTCTGCGTGATGCATGCATTTGGGCGACGTTGCCGCCAAGCGGGCTGCGACGCAATCGTCCAACACGGTAACCGGCTCTGCAGCGCGCACAGAGCCAGGCGGGGTAGCAAGCCTGACGTCTGTAGCAAGGCATGTGGAGCTGTCTGCTCCAAGGCGCGTGCCAGCGGGCGCGATTGCCAGCATGCAGAAAGCGAAAAGAGCGCCGCCGTGGATGGCCGCCGTACTCTGCGCCCCAGGCGCGATGGCAGACGGCCCTGCGAGCATGAAGGCTGCAACAAAGGCGCCATAAAGGTTGGCTTTCCCTTTTGCATCGCGCATGGAGGCGGCCGACGCTGCCAGCACGTTGGCTGCTGCAAGGGCGCCATGGCCGGAGACCCTTCGTTGTGCGGCGCGCATGGAGGCGGCCGGCGCTGCCAATACGCAGGCTGCGGCAGGTTAGCTCCGTGCGGTGGAGGCCCCTTTTGCATTTCTCATGGGGGTGGGAGGCGCTGCAAATATCCGAATTGTGGCAAGGGGGCCAGGAGTGGCAGTCTTCAGCTGTGTTTTGCACACGGTGGCGGCAAGCGCTGTGATCCGGCCGATTGCTTCCGGGGTCCGGTGGCTGGAACTTCGTGACTGCGAGCGACAGAAAGCCAGCTCACAGTGCGGTGACGAAAATCCTGATTATGGAAGGACATACGGACCATGAACTGCTGCGACATGAGCCAGACTTTCTCTTGCTGGTCCGTAGCTGGCTTCCGCAAACGAGACTTGAAGCCTGAGCCATGGGTGTCAGGACAAGCAGACCATGACCTGATGTGACATGAGCCAGACTTTCTCTTGCTGGTCCGTAGCTGGCTTCCGCAAACAAGACTTGAACCCTGAGCCACGGGCGTCAGGACAAGCGGACCATGAACTGCTGCGAATGAGCCAGACTTTCTCTTGGTGGTCCGTAGCTGGCTTCTGCAAACAAGACTTGAACCAAAGCCACGGGTGTCAGGGCGCCAGGGTCCCTTAGCTCTGATCCAGATGCGGCTGCCACGCTCCAAGCAAATGCTGGCTCGTACACTGACTGGAGACGCGGAGCTTAGCGTTGGACTCTCAAGAAGCATAGCGAACGTGAGCTCCGCGAGCGTCTCTCTCTTCACCAGCTTGTCGCAAACACTTTGTTGACTCGGGTTGGCCTTGCTTGCAGCGCCTCGTGCGCCGTTCTCGTGCCAGGTATAGTGTTGGGACGCACGTCTTCCATTGTCTCTGATCATGAGCAAGGTGCTCGAGCATCTATCTCCACGCGCGGCAGTGGCTGGGCCTCCCACGACCACAGCCCACCCACTGCAGCGAAATGCGCGGCCTAGGACCGCGTCACCATGACGCTCGCGTCCGAGTCCGAGTCCAAATCCGATTCCAAGTCCCAAGTCTGAGTCACGGCGCTTCAAGGGCCGGTCGCTTCTGACCCATGGCGCCGCCGCCGCACCTCCGAGTCCTGCCACTGGGAGGCGACCGTGATCAGTGACGGCTGCACGTGGCACCAGTGCCAATGTGCCGCGGTCGAGCCGCCTCCGCCCGCCTCCGGCCGCCTCCGCCCGGACCGGCCAGGACGACTCGGACCCGACCTCACAGCTAGCTGCTCACAGCTGATCAAGTTCAAGTTCCTCACACTGGCGGCCTGAGCATGTTCGTGGCGCTTCGTGCGGTTCGTGCGCGAGCTGGAGTTCCTGACTGAGTCGCCCAACTTGAACTCTGAGTCGCGCGAACTTCGCGCGCGCGACGCCTCCGACAGGCTCGGACTCGGACGCCGCCGAGGTAGGCTGCACGGCGGCGGCGGCGAGCGGACCTGCGCACGCGGGACGACTCGGAGGCCAGGGTGGCGGACCAGGAGCCGCCGCCTGGTCCGACAGGGCGCGCAGCGAGTTGGACCCGACGAGCACGAGCGAGGGCGGCACGGCGGCGAGGACCTGGCGGACGAGCATGACTCGGAATGCACATGATAGTTCTACTACCTCGGCTAGACTGCGCAGCGCGTTGGTGGCGCCACTGGAGCTGACTCAGAGGTTCGAAGATCGCGCGCGGCAGGGCCGTGGTCGCAAGCGCGCCGGGCAGACCACGAACTGCTTTGCACACGCCCGCCCACCTGCAGCGAGCGAGCCGCCAGGCAGGGGCAAGACGACCAGCAGGCAGTGCATTCGTGCGAGCTAGCAAGCACGTAGCTGGCGTGGCGCGGCCTTGGGTTGGCAGAAGCTCGGTCGCGACTGGCGTTGTTTCTTTGCGTCTGTCGCGGGAAGGGACAAGATGACGGAGAGCTACGGGCAACTGGTGGAGCGGGTCTCGAAAAAGGTGTTCGCGCCCGGGTCGCTGCTGGAGATGCGCGAGGAGGTGATCGCGTTCCCGGACAGGACGTCGCCCCATCACGAGGGGTACCGCGCGAAGGTGTTCCCGAACGCGCCGCAGTCGCTGGTGGACATCTTCGCGCTGCCGATGCAAAAGGGCGCTGCGGACGAGGAATTTTTGGTCTTCGAGGACGAGCGGCTGACCTTCCGCGAGGCGTTCGCGCAGGCGGCGGCGCTGGGCGCGGCGCTGGTGGAGGAGTACGGTGTGCGCACGGGTGACCGCGTGACGGTGGTGTCCAAGAACCGGAATGAGTACGTGGTGGCGATGGTGGCCATCACGAGCGTGGGCGCGACGTGCGTGCCGATGAACTCGTGGTGGAAGCCCAAGGAGCTGCTATACGGACTGGAGAACTCGGGCAGCAAGGTGGTGATCTGCGATGCGGACCGGTACAAGCTTCTGCTGCCGGTGCTCGACGAGGCGCGGTGCGTGGAGCGCGTGCTGCTGCTGAGCGGGCCGGGTGCGGCGGAGGCGGCGGCGCACGCGAAGCGGGCGGACTACGACGCGGTGGTGCGTCGGCACGCGGGCGCCCCCATGCCGCCGTTCACGGCGGGCAAGGACGGCAACGCGCTCATCATGTACACGTCCGGGACGACGGGCCACCCCAAGGGCGTGGTGCTGACGCACCGCGGCATTGCACACGCACTGACGGCGGGCGCTGCGCACAAGGCATTGGACCGTGCCCTGGCGGAGGCGCGCGGCGAGGCGGCGCCTGCGAGCGCGAACCCGAAGAAGGCCGTGCTCCTGAACGTGCCGCTCTTCCACGCCACCGGCATGCACGCGGTGGTGATCGCGTCCATCATCGCGTGTCGCAAGGTGGTCATGATGAGCAAGTGGGAGCCGGAGCGCGCGCTGCAGCTCGTGGAGCGCGAGCGCATCACCAACTTCACGGGCGTGCCAACCATGGTGCTGGACATGATGAACCACCCGAACTTTGACAAGTACGACACGAGCTCCTTTGAGGTCGTGGGCGGTGGCGGCGCCGCGCCGCCCAGCACCATGCTGGGCGACATGAGCAAGAAGTTCAAGCGCGCCTCGCCGCACCAGGGCTACGGTATGACCGAGACCAACGCCGTAGCTGCCGTTACGGACGGCGAGGCCTACCGCTCGCGGCCCACGAGCACAGGCCACGCCGCGCCCTCCGTGGAACTCGCCATTTGGGACGAGAACGACCAGCCCGTGCCGCCGGGCACCAAGGGCGGCGTCATGGTGCGCAGTGCCGGCATTCTCAAGGAGTACTGGCGCAACCCCAAGGCCACGGCCGAGGCCGTCACGCGTGACGGCTGGCTGCGCACGGGCGACGTGGGCCACCTCGATGAGGACGGCTACTTGCATCTGGGTGGCCGCACCAAGGAGATCATCATCCGTGGCGGCGAGAACATTTCCTGCGTCACCGTGGAGAACGCCGTCTACCTCGACCCGGGCGTGTCCGAGGTGGCCGCCATCCCGGTGCCGCACAAGACGCTTGGCGAGGAGGTTGGCGTTGTGGTCTTTCCCAAGCCCGGGGCGCGCGTCGACCTCGACAGTATTCTCTCTCACTGTGATGACCTCGGCAAGTTCGAGCAGCCCACGCACCTCTACCTCTGGCCCGAGCCGCTCCCTCGCGGTCCCACCGGCAAGATCGTCAAGCGCGAGATTCGCGACATGATCGAGAAGCAGAACTTGCTCTCCGAGCAGCAGAAGCCTCGCGCAAAGCTTTGAATGAGTTGTCAATAACGAACTGCAAGAAGAACAAACGTGCTCAGACCACGAACGAGCCTGGCGCGGTTCGATTCGATTCGATTTGTTTGTTCGATTTGAGACACGCACGAGACACCGAGCGAGCCAAGGCGAGAAGACATCGAGTCTGCTCGTCCCGCTCGCTCGCGCATGCCCTCCCAGTCTCTCTCCCAAGCTCTCTCTCACAAGGCTTCCCAAGCAAAGCGCGGCGCCTCGACTCAACTTCAGGTTGCCCTTCCTACTCCGCCAGTGCAAGCCCCGATCCATGCTCATCACAGTCAGAACCCGGTTGCCGCCGCAAAGCCGCTCAAAGCCGCGCGCAGAGAGAAGCTTGGACCGCCTTGGACCCAGATAGTTACGCCGCGCTCTGGCGCGCTTTGGCGCCCGTCAAGTTTGCAAAGGTTGCTGCGGCCTGCGTTGGCCCGGCTGCGTTGTTGGGCTGTACGTCAAGCGCGCCAAGCGCCGCCAAGCCGCTCTTGGCGCGTGTCGTGTCGGTGATCGCGCGCACGCCCGCGCACCGCAAGTCAGGAACCCGTGCGGTTGGTCGGACGATGTCTGCGCGGCGGGTGCGAAGGCAGGCGTGAGCCGTGCGCGACGCCGAGGTTTGCGACGGCCGGGCTGCGGCTGCGGGCGGTCAGAGGTCGAAGTCCTGCGGCGCAGCGGGCTGCAGCGGCAAAGCGCCAACGTGTGGCGCGACGCACGCACGGGGCTCGAGCAGGACTCCTCGCTTGCCGCAAACCGTCAGGTCGCTTGCCCTCCTTGCTCGCGGCGCGCACACGGACTCGGAAAGATGGGACTGCTGGAGGAGGCGGAGAAGCTGGTGCTGCTGCCGGGCACGGAGCTGGAGGTGCGCGAGGAGGTGATCAAGTTCAAGGAGAACCACGCGCCGCACCATGCGGGCTTCAAGGTGAAGGTGTTCCCCAACGCGCCGCAGGTGCTGCCGGACCTGTACAAGATCCCCGAGGCCAAGGGCGTGCTGGGCAACGACTTCTTGGTGTTTGAGGGCAAGCGGCTGACGTTTGGGCAGACGTTCGAGCTGGCGGCGGCGCTGGGCAACGCGCTGGTGAAGGACTTTGGCGTGCGCAACGGCGACCGCGTGACGGTGTGCTCCAAGAACCGGCTCGAGTACTGCGTGGCGCTCATCGCCATCACGAGTGTGGGCGCCGCGGCCGTGCCGATGAACTCGTACTGGAAGACGCAGGAGCTGGAGTACGGCCTGGAGAACTCGCAGACCAAGGTGATGATTTGCGACGTGGAGCGGTACATGGACACGGAGCCGCTGCTGGACAAGCTGGCCGGGCTGGAGAAGGTCCTGGTGCTGAGCGGGCCGGGCGCGGACAAGCTCAAGCCGCACGCCAAGGTGTCCTCGTACGATGCGGCCGTGCAAAAACACATGGGCGAGGCGATGCCGCCCTTCACGGCGGACAAGGATGACAACGTCATGGTCATGTACACGTCCGGCACGACGGGCCATCCCAAGGGCGTGGTCATGACGCACCGCGGCATCACGCACGCGCTCATGTGCGGCG